>JACMIG010001071.1:0-11550 GCA_014805385.1 Levipalatum texanum
ATGCAGAGAAAGCATCGTATCTCTCTACAGGGATGAGGTAGCAAAATGAACAATGGCTCAAATTGTTCCTTTGGGACCCGGCCATGTTACCAAAATCACCACTGGTCCGGCCGGCATGATTTTTTTACCCGGGTTCACCAGACCCTTCGCACCCAGCTCGATCTTCAGGGAGAAGTCGTTTTATGGTCCTATTCAAATTTAACTATCCCATAAAAATTGTGAACGAGTTTGGACAACTATAATAGGTGAACTTGGACACAATATTTAACACAGCCAATTTTTGCGTATCTGAACTGACTCGACAACTTTTGTCGCCGAAAGAGGGGCTGATTTATTTGTAGCGGCTCGGAGGGACAGAGACCCCATTGGAAAGATGACTGGGACTGGAAAAAGAAGAGTGCCGCCATCAGATGCAGGGCAGATGCCGAAGATTACGGCATAACTCTCTGCACGTATGAGACCCGAGGGCACCCATAAGACCAAACCCGCCTGCCTTCGCCTGCTCTGCTTCCCTTGCCCTCTGCCCTTCTCTTCTCCCTCGCCTCAAGTTAGCCTGAATCTGCACCCACCGAGAAGCAGACACTCTTCTCGCCATCCTCCATAGTTTTCCCGGGTCCTCTCGATCGTTTCAATGTGTTCCAGTCCCATCATCCACCTTGCTATCTGCCGCCCCTTTTGTCTCGGAATGTATCTCCGGTTTGCTCCCTCCCATATCTCGAGGTCCCCGTGCATGGGTGGTATCAAAACTTGATATTGTTTCCTTCCCAAGCTATCAATCGAGATGGGATCGGGAGGTTTGTCAACGAATCAGTTCGGATGGTCGTCCTAACGGGATGCGACCCCATAACTCTCCGTTTTATGCCTGGATTGCATGCGGGGAGTGGAGTGGGAGAGGGAGATCGTCGCAGCAGGAAACACGTCCCCCCTCGACCTCCTCTCGCGTGTTGGTCACCAGCTACAATTTGCTTTTTATGGTCCTCCCTCCAGACATTTGGCATGTATGAGGGAGCCCTCGGGCAGGCGCTTCTTTCCTCATATTGCACCTCTCTCGGCACTCTCTCAAAGTGCATCCGACTATCCATTGCATGGTGTCGCTCTCTTCGAGATTCGTTGAGTAGTGCCTCGCTCGAGTGCCTTCACAGCCCAACAACAAGTAAGACTGGTTGCAAAAACGACGCAGGTGAGCAGTAAGGGAAACAAACCGCCATTTCGCCTTCTCGTCTTCGTTCGTAACACGACAGCAAAAGTTAGCTGTCTGCAGTGGATGAGACGGCTGTTTGTACGGGTTCTCTTTCCTCTTTATGTTCCTGCCCCTGCATAGTTCGAGAGGCGGTGCACTATTAAGTATCCCTTGATACGACATAGAACCCTCGGTAATCTCCGTCTCGCGTCCCAATCCCCCTTCCACTTTCTCGTGCTCAACACCCTCGCGTTGATTCGGTCACAGCAAAATGTTGCCAACTGAACAGGTGATAATTTGTCCGTCCCCATTTGCTGGAGTGCGGGCGTAGGCCGAGAGTGGCCCGATGTTTCTCCCTTCCTCTGTCCATGCTTCTCCCCTGATGACTTTAGTCTATTTGCAATCTTCTCCCCCAGTACGCGGCTCTTCGTACAGAAACGTGGGGTGAGTTTTTGTGTGGGGGAGGTGGCCTAATCCGTGCCCCTCGTGGGGTCGAGAGACAGGAGAAGAAGCTGTGTGGCCAGCGACTCCTCTGAGTGCCCCAAGGTGGACGAGCTTCACGCCTCACTTCATTCTCCCAAAGGGAGGGCGAACCCACCCTGACCCTTCCTCTCCCTTCCATGGCTTCTCCTCCCGCGCAGTTAAGTGACTTCCTGCCCCACTGCTATTAATAATAGGGTCTCCCAATCTGGGAGCCGTAATGATTCCTCCCACCCAATTACCACGGAGCCTCCGAGGTCCCAGTCGATCGTCTGAGGAAGTATCGAAGGAGCTCGTCTCTGTGTTCCCTTGCGGATCAGGAGCTCAGCCCCCACTCGATTCCATTCTCCGATTCATTCAACAGCGTCCAAGAATTCGAGAGCAAGCAGAGTTGTGTGGAGAAGAAGTGGGTGGAGGGGAGAGAGACAGTCAAAGGGCTCACCACCCTGCCAATCCCTTCTCCTATCACAGCTACCACTGCCGTCGGGTCTTCTCTCTTTTCACCCTTTGAATTCCGGATTAGCTGCTCAACTAATTCCTGGTCGTTTGTCAGTCGGGGGTGAATGGAGTACATGGGGACAGCCCAATGGACTCGCCCTCCCGTTCCCTTCACGTGTCCACTCATCCCTATCAATTCCATTACTTTTATATGCAGAGTGAGCGTAGTGATGATGGCCCCTTCGCGGCATTTGCCCCATTCTCTTTCTTCCTCCTCTTCGCTTCCTCTTCACTTTGTCCCTGCAAAGGAGGGCGTACTTATCCTGTGGACTCATTGCAGGACCTCCCTAAAGTGAGCCCCCTCTTAGGGGGCTCTCCAGGGACTGGACTGCGACCTCCCCCACATCTTATTACGGCGGAAATGATAATAGGCCCGCGCTGGGTGGTGAAATCGGCTTAGAGGAGGCTTCCATACAGCCATGGCCTTGGTCTCCGGAACGGAATGCATCAAGAGCCTCAGGAGACTGCGAGTCTGACAGGAAAAGTAACCATCATACCCCGTCTGCCAACTCTTCAATTAGGTCTACGATCGTTTTGTATGGGCGTAATTCACCGCTGCCTGCGCAGCGCTAATAGAAATGTTGTGGCGCCTGAAGCGATGCGTGAAAAGCCGCTGAAATTACTTAGTGGCTGCCTCGCCCCTCGACTGCTCCCTCCTCACTATAGTCAGATTACGGTGCGCGTTAACATTCTCCCGGCCTCACGAGCGGAAGGCGAGTACCCCTGCGCCCCTCGCGTACCAAATGTAGCCGTGCCGCCTGGGCAGTGTTAAATTCAATTTGTCCCCCTGGTCGAGGGGGTAGGAGTGGCCACTCGCCCAGTCCTTTACCCCTCCCTCCAGGCATCCCCTCCTCCCCTCTGAATCTGTAATGGCTGGCAGCCTCTATTTGTTTGTCGCCTCCATATCCATCAGGTAACGATCCGGAAAAGTGGCTGCGAATCTGCCCTTCCTCCCCTCCTCGCAGACACTTCGGCCTCTCTCCCACAGTTGGAGATTCCGTGCTCGTTTAACTACTCAAGGCCGTGGCGACAGTCTCCCCCCGTGGGGGTGCCCCATTGTCCTGCAATCCCTGCCCTCGCACCCCTTCGCACCTCCCGTGAGAAACGGTTCCTTCTCCGTATTAGGGAGTCGGCAGCAGCTTTCATGTCGTGTCGGTCACTCCTTTGTCCGCCCACTCCCGTCTCCCTGTTCCCTTCTCGGCTTCTCTTCGCACCTCGGTTTCTTCATTAGTCAGCGGGACCAACAACAAGGATTGTCCCTCTGCTCTTTATCAGGTCCCGTCTGCTCTTCCCTCATTCCCTCTACGTACCTTCTCCTCTTTCCCGTGCCCTTCCACAAATAAACAGCTGCCGTGGCCGTGGCATATTGTTGCGGAGTGGGCCGATTCTTCAAACGGGAGTGGGCCCTCCGCGGGAGCGCTGACCGGGTCTTGATTAATGATCGTCCCCTCCCCGTCCCCTCCCTTGCCTGGCCCTCTTCTTTCGTGGGAGAGGGGCAACTCTCCTGCCCTCCCCCTCTGCCTCCCCCCTGACCACTTCCTCCGTGTCACAATTATGCTTCGCCCCGTTCGCAATCTGTCGCGTATTGTTGTCCAGTCCTACATCTTGTTTTGACGCTAAATGGCTCTCGGGGCAGGTTACGATCCTTCTCCCGTGGCAGTCCCTTCTGGCGGCCTCCCCCGCAGTCTCCCAGGGTGGGCATTGCAACCAGAGTGACCACCAGCACTCCATTGAAAGCCAACACCATGCTCTTTCCCCTCGGGGGGTGATGATCATGGGAGACACTCGCCCCTGGGAAGCCATCCCCCTCCCTCCCCCTCCCTCCGCAGCTACTGAACCGTTATCGCCCATCGCCTACCGGATTCCTCCCACTTCCAAAGTGCCGCGAGTATATTTTCTGGCGGTGCCCACCCGCAGTCCCTCCCTCCCTTCAGTATCTTATCACAGATCGATCTCAATCGACTCCCAGTCTCTCATTTTGTCGACTGCCATTATTCATTGGCCGTTCTCCTCTCCCTAGGTATCTGAACCTTTTCGCCCTTCCTGGTGGCCCCTGACCCTCCCTCCCCTGCCCCCTAAATCTCTCCCATCTGGCCTTATCACACTGAGCACGGGACTAATACCTCGGCCGGTAATCTCTCCATCCTAATGTCCCCCTCTCCCTCTCCCTCTCCACTCGCCAGGTCCGTTCGATCAATGGGGGTCGGCATAACCGTCAGTCCGGATTGGGTCAGTGGGCTGGTAAGCGCCCTCTGTGTGTCCCTCTCCCCTCTCTTCGGTACCCGCTCTCTCGCCCCTCTCTTCCTCTCTGCGTCTCGGCAGGGCGTCGCTCCCTCGCCTCTCGTCCTCGAACTTCCGCGCAGTCTCTACAATGCAGCCATTTCTCTCTCCCTCCAATTCACGCATGACTTTTGCCTGTTCACCTTGTCAGTGTTTTGTGTGGCCACGAGGGGGATTGGCCTCGGTTTACCTCTCTCTCCGTTCTCCTCTCCCCAATCGAGGGGACATTCAAATTCATCCCCTCCCGTTAACTTTCCCGCCTCGATGCAATGCGTGGCGGTGCTCTCGAAGGGGAGGAGGGAAGGGGACCCGATAGGGATCAGCGGGATGTCTCCTTATTCATGCAGCCTCCATGATGCTCCATCGCCCTCTCCTTTCATCCTTCCATCATCTCTCCATAGTCTCTCCCTTGCCTCGAGGCCCTGCCCTCCCTCTCCCCTCTCGGCTCATTTCGGAAACCTCGCCCTCAAATTGGATTAACCGCGCGGGTGGGAAGAGGGGGGACGAGGAGTACTCTCGTGGTTCATCGAGGGCCTCTCCAGAACGAGAGCCATCGGCCCCCTCTGATGCCCTCCTCCCTCTCCAGTCACTTTCACCTCCCTCGTTCTCCCTCCCCTGCATCCTTCGCTTTATTGTCGCATTCTCGGGGGATGAGAATGAGTCCTCGACTGCTCGCTGGCAGTTTTGTCCACCTGGGCATCATGAGTCCTCTTCCTTCCTCCCTGCAGCCATGCATCCTCTCTCTTCCCCCTCCTCTCCCTCTATTCTCTCCTCCTTCTTTTTCTCGAGATGTGTGTGAACCGGGAGAAACTTTTCCCAGTGTGCACTCTCACGGCCTCGGATACTTTCTTCGGAACGTCGTCGATGCTTCGACCGTCACCTTCGTCTGATTCATTGTATATGATTCCATGGACGTGTTCCTGTTGCAAGGGAGCCTTGATCTCTCTGCTGTCTCTTCTCCTCCCTGTCTCTCCGTGGGTGGAAGTGCCTTGTCCCCCAGCAGTCTCAGCCTTTCTCAGTCACTGGCCTATAATTGGAAGCCTCCCTCGGATCTCGGCTTCTCCCCCTTGCCCTTCTCCTTCTCGAGTACAGTTCTTTGCAGTGCTCGGATTGAGTTTCCTTGGATCGTTCCTTTCCCTCGTACCTCTCGTTCGTAAGGGATCCTCCCCTCTTCTCGGCCGATTCCATTCATCCCCTGCTCCTCATCGTTTCGTCCATCCGCCTCACTCAGACTCTTTCCCGGGCGAGTCTTCCGAATTCCTTTCCGTTTCCCGTGCCGTGAGCCCGTTTTCCGCTTTCCTTAGTAATTCGTGGGGGTCCGATAGTCTCCTCGTTTTGGCTGCACAGCCACTCACTTAGTCAGCCTTCACCCATTCGCTTTGCAGACCGACGAAGCTCCCGCAGGCCACTGTTTTGAGGGAGGTTCGAGCCTGAGATGCGGATATAGAGAAAACGCCAAGAAATAGCGATGGAATTGCGGTGGTCGGTGGCCTTCGTCCTTCTCCTCTACGCCTCCGTGGCCGTGGCCGATGGTGAGTGCCTGATCGAGGGGGGGAATTGTCTCATATGGCGGGGGTCTCGAGGGAGCCGCCGATGGGGCGACGCTCGCCTCATTTGCTCTGACATTATCGCACCAGAGAGGGGAGAGGACATTTTGATTATGGGCACCATCTGGGAATGTTGTCTGTGCGCCATCGGATAGGGTCTCTCGACCCCGTGACGGGAGGAGTCACTGGGGGGATGCGTCGCCGTACACAGGCTAGCCCTTGTCCACCCCCTGCCTGATTCATGGGGGGAGGTGTTGAAATGGTCATGCCTCCGGAAATGGACGAGATCGCGCAGCCATCTGCACCCTTCCCTCGGTTGATTCACGCTGGCCCCCCTCTCATTGTCCTCCCACGGGGCACGGCATTAGTAAAGCACAGCCCCCTGAGCTCTCCCTGGGAAGGAGGGAACGGCCTTTGATTGCTACCTTGGAAGGGTCTGCACGAGAAAGGGATAGGCACCCGTTACGAGGCTACCTGCCGCCTGCCCACTGCAAGCGAAGCGCGAGCTGTGTATCCTTGTCTTCCTTGTCTCTGATCAATGATAAGGAGGCCAGGGCGGTCAGTGGCAGAGACTGCCATCGCTCACTCGGTTGCTCGGGGAGGGAAGGGAGAGGGGCCCAATCGACAGGGGCTATCAGTTAACACCCCATCCAACAAGCCCCATGGACTAGACACATGTCGTCCTTGGCCTCGACGCAATGGGTGGAGGGGCGACCTTCGCTGTCAGCGTGCAATGGATGCGGTCTCGCGGCATCCCTTGATCGTCCACTCGGCGGAGATTGATATGGACCGTGTTTTGGGACGATGGCCGTTCCCTTTGGCCGCCGTCCGCAAACAGTTGGAGATCGGCTGGCTGCAGGAGACTCGCAATCTGCCGTCTGCCCCTTCATAATTATCCCCCGAGGAGTAGACAGAAGGCAGAAGGGAACAAGCACTTGACCCGCCATGAGACCTCCATTCGAACGGGGCCAGGGCCTTCCTTCCACGGAGGGATAACTAGCGCTAATTACGGTGGACAGCCCCAAGTGCCTTCCCTTATTTTGGCGTCTTCTCTCGGCCAGTGCCTTTCCGCCTTGCCACTCGACCCTTTATGCTGATTAGCACGCGAAGGAGATACGCCCCTCCGTGGAGGACGGGGCAAAAAAGGCTTGAAAGGCGAGCGGCCGGACTCTCGTCCATTCATTCATGCCTTTTTGACTAATTCAGCCCTCTCGAGCAAGGACAGGGAGGAGAATGAATGATACGGGAAGGAAGGGATTGGGGCTCGCCAAGAGGGAGAATCCTTGTTGTGAGCCCCTCGATGCTTAAGCCCTTGCCGGATGCTGATTGGGGATACTGTTGGAGGGAGGGAGGAGGGTTGAATTAGTGGGGATTGTTAGGAGGCCGCCGAGAGGACGGATGGCTATTAATAAGGCCTCGCTGCAGCTGTTTTGCTGTGTGGTGGAGCAGGGAGTGAGTGGAGGGGGAGAACTGTACGATGAATACGGCGGAGTCCGCGCAGTTCCTGCCGTTGACAATCACCCGCACGAACGGGAATCTCATGCATAATGTGGAGAGGGGCGAGGAAGAGGAGGCTTATTTGCCCACCGTGCATTAACCAGGTTGGGTGCCCACGGCATCGAGTTTCCTTGTACGCTCATCGATGGCCCTGCCCACACACGAGGGAACGGAGGGACATCTGCCCCCGAGACTGCGATTAGGACTGGCGGGAGGCCGGGGGGACGGGCACCTGGGGAAGGCCTCCCTCGTTACCCTCCTTCTGTCCACGACTTTCTCCTGTGCCAGCCCCATTTCAGCGAGTTATGGCTATAGTAGAGAGGGGGATCCATTCGTACGTCGTCCATCACAGGTGTGGAATGGGGACGGACCTTGAGCCTCCCTCCGAATGGCCATGGCGCGGACAGCACAAAAAGAGCCTGCCTTCTCCCCCTCCGACTGGACCAATCAATCTTTCCCTCCCCCCCACGCACAAGTAATCAGCATCTGCCGTGGGTCGCGCGTAGAATAATTAGGACAGCTACTATCAATAATAGACAAGGTTGATGTGTTCACCACTCTGTGCTATCCCCTGAATGGGGGAATAGTGGGTGGGGGAAGAGAGTGCAGGGGAGAGTATTCTCTCCTCGGTATGGACCCTTGACCATGGGGGTGAGGGAGATTGAGGTCGATTGCGCCCTCCCTCCATTCATTCACGGGGCATTCATCACGGTTGCGATCAGCACGGGCTAAGCTATCATTACCCCGAGTCCGCTGTCCCTCCACTCGAAACTCGAGACAAACAACGTCTCGTGCGTGGTGTTCTACATGGTGGTTTGGTATGAGGGATGGGCGACGCGGGGCAGAGGGTCCTCTTTTCCCTCGGGGGAATTCCCTACTCATGGACGCGCACGATGTGCTAATTTATGCAAAAGGCTCCGAGAAATATGGCTGCCCGATGCCATTCGTGTCCTCAAGGCGATTTCCACCCAGCATGCGATCCCATAATCGAATCAATGGGGAGAAGGAAGAAGGGAGGGAAGGAGCCATGGCACTGCTACGGAAGTCACTCACTAATGTGAGATACTCGATTTGCCATTGTGAACTGGCGAGAGTTTCGCAGCATTCTCGGGAGGCCGTCTAATTTGCCATAGGAATAGCTTCCATCTGTGAGTGGAGGGATGGGAGCCTTTGAAGTGGACTCCCTTTCCATTTCTGCCGTGGTCACTCACTCGGGGGCACGGAAAGTGGCAACTGCAGTGGCGGCAACTACGCAGTCCATTTCGGATTCCCTCCCCCTGGTCCCTTCCAATTGCTTCACCGGAGATGACCGATCAAATGAGATGACCGAGGCGAGAGAGAGGGCCTTCATTTATGCAGCCCTCCCTCAGGATGACGTTCAGGGGGACTGGGGTGGGCCGAAACGTTTCCTGAATGGGCATTACGGGACTAGAGGGCGAATTGCCGGATAATCGTCCTTCTCCCCTTCGCAAGGAACCATGAAAATTTGATTAGGGAACGCTCGAGGCTCTTGGAAGAAGAGAAGGGCCTGCAAGGGCTTTATGGGGTTCACGGAGGAACATGAGAAAGGAATCAACCAACTTCATTACAGATTCGGCTGAGGCTCCAGTTATAACTGAACATCCATTGGACGTCATCGTCGGCAAGGGACAACCGGCCACGTTGAACTGTGCCGCGAGTCCTGCCTCATCTAATATCACCTGGTACAAGGATGGAGTCCTGGTTCGTTGACATCCTTGATGTGAATTTATGTACGAGCATAAATGCAACCATTCGTTTTATTTTATTCATGAACAAAATGAGGACAATTCTTTCAGCTCACCACCAACGAAGATCAAGCGACTTCTCATCGTATCTTGATGCCATCTGGAGCGTTGTTCCTGCTGCGAGTGAACCCTGGAAAGAACGGAAAGGTAAAAAAGCTTTCTTAGCTAAATCATGCCCCTAACAATAAGAGAGCGAATGAGAAACATTTATTTAATTAATGACAATCTCATAAATTTAGCTCGAGTAATTATTGCAAGCATTTAAAAATGAAGACGCAACAAAGCTGCTTCAGTTAAATCGGTAATGCGAGTCAGACTGATGTTTCAATAGGATTATCATAATAACGATAAACACTGATTAATATTACAGGACGCGGACGCGGGAAGTTATCACTGCGTGGCAAAGAACGCGAACGGAGAGGCCAAGTCACGAGAGGGAATACTGAAACTCGCCATGCTTCGTGAAGACTTCCGAGTTCGGCCGCGAACTGTTCAGGTACCGTATGATTTTTTAAAAAATCACGCATTGAAAAATATTTTTTGCACATTTCGAAATTTTTATTTGGAAAATTAAAAGTTTACGCATAAACTGAGCTTGATAGCAAAATTGAAGGCGCTGGCTGGCGACAAGGCCATCCTGGAGTGCAATCCTCCCCGTGGATTCCCTGAGCCCGCTGTGACATGGAGGAAAGACGACAAGGATCTCAGGATTCAGGACGATTCCAGGCTCACTCTCCATCCAGACGGAAATCTCATCATTGAACCGGTACAGTTTAATTCATGACCAGATAGACGGAGATAAAATATGTTTATGAAATAAATCTGCCCAGAACGGGACAATCTGATAATTAGAATCATTCAATTGCTTCAGGTCCAACATTCGGATAGCGGTGCATACGTCTGCGTGGCAGAGAACATGATCGGAAAAAGGGTTTCCCCTCCAGCAAGACTCAGTGTCTATGAAAAGCCCAAGTTCAAGGTGAGTATCCATCGAGAGTACTGAACTCTCAATTGGTTTACCGCAAGCAATAAATATATGGAATGAATCTTTCTCGCTATCAATTCTGAATATGCACATGATTTCAGACCGAGCCGCGGGACATCACCGTGGACGCGGGAACTTCCGTCAACTTCGACTGCAGCGTCACGGGGGAACCTCAGCCTCAGATCAGCTGGAAGAAGGCCAATGCACAGATGCCAGCGCAGAGGGCCTTCATCGCCGCCAACAACATTGGACTCCGCATTGAGCGGTGAGTCGCACTAACGTCTATTATATTGTCCGGTATTATAGTGATGCGGAGGCGACGCGCGAACTACCTTCGCGGTAAGAAGCGTAGTGATCTATTTTCTGCGGCAGAAGATAGATCACTACTCTGCTTACCGCGAAGGTAGTTCGCGCGTCGCCTCCGCATCACTATAATACTGGACAATACCTTTTGTTCTCGATAACATATTTACTGTTACAAGAGGCGGAGAATTATCCTCACTCAAAGATCACTGCGTTTTTGACTCGTGAAGGACAAACTTACTTTTTATGTTCCAAAGATCCTGTACCATTTTGTGCAGTTCGATATAAACTACCAATGATATTTGACGAACTGGAATATTGCCCCCTTTACCTAAAATTTGTTTTAGTGTGCAAGTATCGGACGAGGGCGAGTACATCTGCCAAGCAAGGAACCCCGCGGGATCCATCGAGGCTTCCGCAAGGCTTCGTGTTCAGGTAATAATCATTCGAGACCAACCAAATTATTACGTGAAGCCAGAATTAAACAAATTTCGTTTGCAGGCTCCTCCGCAGTTCCTCACGAAGCCTGAAGATATTGCTGTGGACCAGGGAGAGAAGGCGTCGTTCGAGTGCTCTGCAGGAGGACAGCCTACTCCTGCATTGTTCTGGAGTCGGGAGGGACAGCAGGTGAAGAATCCCGCTTCTTTAACGCGGAATATTCACTGCTCTTGACCCGTAAATATACACATTTATTCTATGAGCAAAGTCATGAGCAATTTTTCGCAATTTTTTATACATTACCTCTAATTAAGACGCATTTATTGTAACCAGCGAGCATAAGGGCCCCCCCCCCCGGACAAGGCACTTCCAAGAGACCTGGGAGCCGGGGTTTTTGTGTGCTGGTGTGCCCCTCGGCCCCGACTACCAATATATACTTTGTTTGGAGAATCGTTGATTCTAGGCCCTTCTAGAACAAAAAAATGTGAGCAAAACTCGATATTCCGTATTAATTGACCCATTGACCTCCGAAAGGATTTTAAATTTTTTTTACGTTTTCGTCCTCGGGGGCATCAT
>JACMIG010001071.1:11650-23273 GCA_014805385.1 Levipalatum texanum
TAACCGATTTTTCTTGGACCAAAAATGAAAATATGATGCCCCCGAGGACGAAAACGTTAAAAAAATTTAAAATCCTTTCGGAGGTCAATGGGTCAAATAATACGTAATATCTAGTTTTGCTCACATTTTTGTTCTAAAAGGGCCTAGAATCAACGATTCTCCAAACAAAGTATATATTGGTAGTCGGGGCCGCGGGACACACCAACATGCAAAAAACACGGCACCCCCGTCCCTGCCCCTCGGTAATACAAGCTTGTCCGGGCATGCTCGAATCTTACAAAAAACGCGTCTTAATAAATATTGCAGAATACATTGTTCCCTGGGCATATCTCATCGGACGGTCGGGTGGAAGTGTCCTCGACGGGCCTCCTCACCATCACAGACGTCCGTCCCCACGATGAGGGTGTCTACGTCTGCGCCGCCATGAACTCGGCCGGATCCTCCATCGCCCGCGGCCGCCTCTCCATCACTGAAAAGAAGGGTGCGTTTAGCTCGGGGAGTTCGGAGAGACTGCTAAAGAAGAGAGACAATTTAAGTCGCAGGCAAAAACAAAAAGATGTTTTATATCGGCGTGCGAGCGATTTGATATTGTTGTCTCGAAATTGCAGGCGATGACAGAGTGGAGCATGTGGCATGTCCGGGTGTGTTCGCCAATAATTCTTGCATGCATATACGAATGTCAGTGGCTGTCTCGGTGGGGCGTAATTCATCCTTTGTCATCCCTTCCATTCCCCTGCTCCCGTGTTCAGTACAGCAGAAGCTGAGGAGATTCGACCCGACAGCTCCATTGTCACTCCGCTGCGCGAGAATTTAGGGAGACCCCCTCAGATCGCTTATCTCCATAGATGGCGACCCAACATTTCGGCAGATGCTCCGGGGTATCGGGAGACATCCATCTACCCCCATTCAAGGGCTCTCGCTCTTCACTTACACATCATAAACTAGGATTAGATCGACCGGGGCCCCTTCGTTCGGATCCGGTGAACATCTCCTCCTTGCCACTGTATTCCTCCTCTTTTATGAGCTCACCCTCTTTATCCGAATGAGCAGATATCGCCCATGCCTTTACGACCATCGATTGTGCAGTGGTGATAGCCATGATGATTGTTATCACCCTCTGTGCTAGCCAGTGGGAAGGGTAAGAGGGGAGGTTGTTGGTGCAGTCCCCCTCCCATTGACTCGTGTCCACTGCGGTGTCGTCTCAGATGACCATTACCCCGTCAGTCCAGTGGCCGAAGAATGGCTGTCCCGGGGGGGGGAGGTCTTAGTTAGTCCAGGTGACCCGAGGGCAGTCTCACACGGCTGCTCCTTCGCCTTTATCTCCTACGACGCCCCGCTGATTTCGGGGACCGAGATGTTCCTAATATTGTTTACATAGATCGGGGGTGGCCGATGGCTACTGTCGTAGTGGCAGGGAGTGCCCACTGGAATAGCTCCCACCCTTCCTCCCCTCATCCCCCATTACCTTTCTTCCCCTTTTCCACGCTCTATTTCCGGTGGCAAACATTGTTTTGCCCTTGGGGGACTCGATTGGTGGATCAGTTTCAGTGGAGATGGAAGGGCTCCAATTAGGGGATGCCACTGGGGTCGTCTCCTCTTTCAGCCGAACTCGTCACCTCCCGGCTTCACGCAATATGCAAATGGGGAGGAAGCCTTAGGGTGTCGTCTGGCAGTCCGATGGATGGCCCTCTCTGCTTACTTTCACTCGCCCCCTTGGTACGATCAGTGAAGCGAATCGGCGCCACTTCCGAGGGCCGTCGTTAATCCTTCTGTTCTGGCGCCTCCTTTCTCTGTCTTTACTTGTCTCCCCTGATCTGGCAAGGTGCCGCCCTCCCCCGATCACTCTCTACTGCATACAGATCCTCCTGCCATCTATCCTGCCCCTCGGGGTCTCGATTCACCCCTCCCATTGTCATCCCCGCATGATACTCAGAGTCCCGTGAATGAGCCCTTCCGTGTGTAGATGTGTCCACTCCTGCGGGTTCGGTTTGCGATTCCCCCCGTGAAGTCTCTTCGTATGCCATTGATACTACACGACATGCTCCGTGTCCTCGGAGGGGCGACTCTCCGATTTCCCTCTTCTCAGCCAATACTTCTTCCATTGGACAGAATTGGATCATCGCATCTCGAAGTTCGCCCGTCCGCAGCCGACAAACCCATCCATTCCTAATCTCCTCCCTATTCTCCCCCCTCCGAACATATCACTCAGCCTCGGCCTCCATCAGCCTCTTTTTCGCCCTCTCAACTCCGAGGTTGACTCGGGAGGGATGTAAAGTGGTAGTGAGGACCTTCTCCTCCACCAGGACACAATGATGTATTCCCTCGTCAGGCCTAAGCCCCCGACTTACACCAGTCGCTCTCGCCGCAGATTCTTTTGTCTCTTCCCGCCTTGTATACTCTGCGAGGGATGAATCAATCATCGGCTCGATCCGATGAATAGCTCAATGTCTCGGGCTTCCATATGCGTCCAGTTCTCTCGATCCCCAGAGGCCGCTCCCTACAATCGTTTCTTCGCCCCCCTTCCCGATGCTAATGACAATGGCCCGTTTCGTTCTTTCCTGCTCCCGGCGCTCTTTTTACTTGCCCCGTCAGATTTCTGTACGATTGCTCTAACGGAGGATGGGGATGGATCCGACAGCTCCTCCCAATCCCCCCTTCACCCACTGCCAAGCGATGGACGGTTTTTGAGACTCAGTTCTTCCCTTGCTCGCAGGGAGCTGTCAAAGAGGGGAAGAGATCCTCCTTCCGCCCTCCTCCCTTTCACTCGTGTAAACGAGCCTCGTCTCTGATCATGGCTTCTCATCCATATCGGTTACACTCATTCACCCCCTGTCAATCCCCGTGTATTCCTGTTCGTACCCTCCCTGTAGTATCTTTCTAATCCGCGTTCGTTCCACCGACAGTAAAGTAGTCTCCCTTTCGGGAAGACAGTGGGGACCACCTTGGCGGGGGCTTAGGGGATAGCGGAGGGAATCGCCTTCCTTTACTCCATGGCCTTCCTCCCGCTCGAGAGCATCCACAATCACAGTAATTCAGCCCCTGGGCGTGCGCGTCCCATTCGGGGTCACTCGTCCCTGCAGGCATTCTCTCTCATTTACCACCCCCCCTCTGGCCTTCACTCGGATTCTGAGAGTGATGGTATCCTTTTGGGTCAATCTCGGAGCCATAACTCACGCTGTGACTGGGCGGGGGGAGGCGACCTCTTATCCAAACGGGAGATGCGCCCACGACATCTCCTTGACACCTCGGAACACACGGGGGAGAGGGGGAGATCCGTTGCACGGCCCTCGGCTGCCATCGAAACTGTCGCCCTCAATTAGTCTTCCTCCCTCCATCGGCCCTTTGATCACTGCTACCTTCACAATACAGTGCCCCCCAATGGCACGGTCCCTTCCGTGTCCTCCCACTCCACTCAACCACTTGAATGTCTCGCCCGGGCCTGACCTGCCCTTTCCTTCCCTTTCCCACCGTCGAATCACCTCTGAGACGATAACGTCTTTATCAGTCGATAAACCCTTCTTCCAGTAGCTTTCCTCATTCAATTTCATTTCTTCCACTTTCCAATCGGCTTCTTTAATCTTCCGGATGTTCTCGCAAAAAGTGCCGTGTTTATCTGAGAGGAAGCGTTGAGAGTGAAGGGGGGATAGGCCATCTGGCCTCTCTCCATTCTCTATCAGCTGCCACTGACTTGTCCTCCTCCATTCAGGGTCCTTGCATGACTCAGTCCTATTTGTACTCCCCCGACACCCTTCCCTCACAATCGCGTATCAGGTCATTGTGGATGCTCTCATGTCTCATGAATGCCCTTCCCCCTCCAGATGCCTCTTCTTCCGTGGCTCCAGCTTGTTTGCCCCCTTCCACGATGACTTTTCTTGTAGGGGGGATTCCCTCCCCCGTACTGGGGTAATAGAGGGAGGAAGGGGATAATGTGACCGCCCTTCACACCTCGTGGCCTTGTCGCCTGGTTTCAAATGTCGACACCATAAGGGGGCCGAGAGGGGGGTTATTGTATGGATACTCTGGGGGGATCCCCCTTGGGGGCATTGCGCCCCTCCTTCGCCCCGTGTCAATGGACACCCCCCACTCAAATCACCGTGCCAACCTGAGGGGGCGCAGTCCATTTGCAGACCCGTCACTGCGCCCTTTCATCTTCCCCTCTTGCCGAGGTTCCTCGAACTCAGACCCTTTGCACTCTGCGCCATCTTCCCTCTCACTCTCTCAGCTATCACGGGGGACTCCCATGAGACTGTAGACTATCCCTCCGAGTCTCGCTTCCTCCCTCTACGCATTTCCTTCCCCGTCCTCTCCTAATCCTGTTTGCACTCCGCGGATCGTATGATGACTGTACAAGTTTGTTCAGAATGGCTCGTCGGATGGGTCACATAATCTGGGAGGAGCGCCAATCCCCCCCTCCTCCTCCCCCTCCTCGGCATATTCTCACCTTGCCCTTTCACAGCCATTCATCTCTTAAATGGCTGGGAGAAATGTTGGTGGGGGGAAGTGATTTGAGCAGTAGCCGCATGGCGATGACCCTTGAATGGTCGCTGCCATACGGTGGGGGAGGCGCAAAAGTGACGGAGTGGCTTAATCACGCCCCCCTCAAGAACTCTCATCGGCAGGGGGTAAGCGATTGTGGGAATGGCGCCCAGTCAATGATCCTCATCCATCTAGGGGCCTTCTTTGGAGGGGAGCAGGCCTCCCCTTCCCCGCCTTCTGTTCATCCCCCTTCGCACGGTCACAATTGACTCACCCTCTCCATTCCATAATTGATTCCTGCCTTGGAGTCCACTTCGATTTCCGGAGTCTCTTCCTCTGCCACCACGATCGCGTATAAACAGCGCTTGTTGGCCAGGTCGTGTTTATACCCTCCGCTGTCCCTCTCGCAACTCTCCCCGATAGCAGAGTCGCCCATTCACCACAACTGATATATGACCAGCACGGGTAGGTTGTCCCCCAGACCCCGTAACTCGGTCCTCCTCCCTCCTCCCCCTCTCATCCCCTCTCGTACCACTCCGCTGCACATTTCTTCCAACCTCCAAATCGCATCACTTTCAACGACGTTGTCCTAGCTCGCCTGGCATTGCCCTTCTTCCCTTGTGACGGGGTCTTAGTCCGAGAGTCTTAGTGCCTCAACTTCTGCTGTCAGTATGTGACATGGGGGACAGGTTGGAGTGGAGAGCGGGATGTAAACCTCCGTTGTCCCGTGTCCCTCCTTCCTTCGAGGCCTCTTCACTGCCTCATCATTACTCCCGCAACGAGCGATTCCGGCCATTCGTGTTTACCTTGGGGAAGCATATTCCACTCCTAACCTCCAGGCACAAAAACAAGGAGGAGCTGAAGATGGATTGCTCTACAGGAGTTAGGGCGGCGGAAGGGATTGGGTGACTGGTCTTCGTGTCTATTTAGCACCCTCCAGGGGGAACGGCCGCCTCCATTGATAGGACAGTATCTGTTGGACCACACGGAGGGAGTCCCTGGCCCCTGCCTCTCTCCTCCCTTCCCACTCTCTCCATGGAGGCTGTAATAGTGACAGACCCGCACGCATCTGGTCTCGATCACAACTCCCCGCTCCCCTCGCAATCGTCCCTTCCCGAGACCGCATTGCACAATGTCTAATTCGGGGTGGCCGCTCCCCATTCTCTCTTCCTCGTCAGCGGAGGGGGAGGAATTTGCCTAAATAAGTTGAGGGGGCCAGTGGCCACTTGCTCATCTCGCCCCCCTTCGCAAGGACAACGCGTAATAATCGAGCGTCGCTCGCAGGCCATCAAATTAGCCCTGCAGCGGGAGCCACAAGTGCCTGCTCCCTGCCCCCCGAGGTCTCGTCTCCCTTTTCACTCCAATCACCGTCCCTCCCCATTGTGCATAAAAGACCCGCGAACGGGCAACAGCTTGCAGCCGCGAGCACCCATTTGCATATGAACACCCCGGTATACCGGTGTCATATTTCCTCCTTTCTTCTTCTTCTTCTGTCTCCATTCTCTGGTCTTCCCACAGGTTGCCTTTTGACTGAGTGCCCCGTCGCAGGCCTTTGACTGAGAGTTCTGTTATTGTGCGCACAGATTTGGTAATGGTCGAGTACATTCGTCCCTCTACTCATTGTCCGCACTCACAGCTTTCAGTATTGGCTCGTTAGGCACGTACAAAGGGGGCGAGGGTGGGAGCTTCTTCCTCAGATGCCTCTCCCAACACTTTTTTGGCAGTAGCTTTGTGCCATCCTTCGCGTCCTGTCGACCAGTCCAATGGTCCATCAGAGGCAGCGAGGCGTGTGAATCAGACAGCTCGGGGGTGCACAGGTGCTCTGCCTGCCACCCCCTCCCCCTGACATCGTCGGCCACCCAAACGATGTGCACACTAGTAATCTGGCCCCTTTTGCAGTTGCGCATGACAATAGGTCACAATCCGCGGCGAGTTAATCCCTTGATGGGCGGCGGGGGAACTGGGGTCTGGGGGGCCTCATTTCTCCTTTCTTCATTCCTATGATCAGATGTCCTTCGTACTGGCCCTTTCCATTCACGGAATCGTTGCACAACCCTTCACCTTCTTTTCACTCTCGGACACCATCAATCGTGGCCCGTGTTTGTCCGTCCATTTTATGCGTGTCCCTCACCCTTCGCAACAGATTGGACAGTGGGACCGCTTTCAGATTCATCTCAAGATCCCATGTGATGTACGAGTAACGTCGAGTTCGTCAGCAGCTGACATTAAGCCTCCGCCATGGTCTTCGGTTCTTTTCTGAGCTTGACCTCTGCCCTTTCCCTCTGCAGCTTCAACGGAACCAACTGCGATGTTGCATGTAATGAGGGCTAAAAAGGCTCCAATTGGGTTCAGGAAGCGTGAGAGTGAACAAACAAATGGGAGGGTATTCTTGTTGACGACTAACTAGACTTCCCCTTCAGCAGTGGACCTTCGGGCTCCTCCGATCATCGAACACGGCCCGGCCAATCAGACCATCCCTGTCGACTCCTCCGCCATTCTCCCATGCCAGGTATCAACCTCTCCTAGATTAGTACTAATCCTTCCTCTTCAGGCCATAGCTGGTCGGTCGGAGTCGGCCTCTCCCACCATCTCGTGGCTCCTCAACGGAGCTCGCGTCGACACGGAAGGAAACAGCCGTATCAGCCACCACTCCGGCGGCAGTCTCCACATCGCTGAACTCAAGTGGGAGACTCTATCCAGTTGAAACCCAAATCCGGGATGAGTCTCCAAAAATGGGTCCACATGTTTGTTTACGAGGGGCGCGTGCCCCTTTGGGGGAGTAGTGGTCATTTTGACTGGGGCGTGGAGGGGGCTACTCTTATGGCAAAGAGGGACGATTAATTGGCCTCCTCCTCACTTTCTCACACACTTCACACGCCACCGGCTGGCAGGGACGATTTATAGCGGGAAAGGTTCCCCTCCTTCGAGACAGTTCCCAGATGTGATAAAGTGAGAATGGGAGTTCCGTGCCCATTCGCACATGTTCTCGTAGCTTTGAATCGTGCAGGTGGAGGCCTGGGACCAATCAATGGGTGGATAATCCGCGAGGGTCCTTGCTTAATCCCCGCGTTAATTGTACCCAGACGGCATGGGCCACACGCAGGTTGAGGAGGCGTGCAAACAAGAGGCCTTTTCAGGAAGACTGATTCCGGACTGTACACCTGCCTGGCGAAGAATGAGGATGGAGAGTCAACATGGACGGCGTCACTCATGGTGGAAGGTGAGTGTTGTAAACAATTCAAGTCTGAAATGCTGTAACAGTTCCAATAAAACTCTTTTCAGAGCACTCCAATACCCTCTTCGTCCGGATGCCCGATCCTTCTGCCTTTCCATCGGTGCCCGGGACGCCTTCGTTCTCCAACGTCTCCCACGACTCCGTCGATCTTGCGTGGACTGCCCCAGAGAAGAACGGAGCCTCGCCTGTTTCTGGATACGTCCTCCAGTACTACAGTCCAGAGGAAGCACAGGTATAACAAGACAAACAATGTATAAACAATCATAATTTCAGACGTGGTACAATGTCAACGACTATGTCTCGGGGACGAAGCATCGCGTCAAGAACCTGAAGCCTAACCAGTCGTACCTGTTCATCGTGCGGGCAGAGAACGAGAAGGGAATCGGGCCTCCATCGAGCCCCTCCCCTGCTATCCTCACCAAGCCTGCGCCTTTGACCGGTGAGATAAACTCAGGAATATCACCCAATCGATTTATTCCCTGCAGTAGAACGTGAAGGCGATCGAGTCCTGGACGCGGAGGAGAGGAAGAGGAGACTGACATCCGAGCAGCTCATCAAGCTCGAGGAGGTCAAGACCATCAACGCCACTGCAGTGCGTCTATTCTGGAAAAGGCGGGCGGGCAATGGAGAGCCCGGCGTCGTCACTGGCTACTTCGTCAAGTGGAGGGGACCTGGAGCAGACAACTCGTGAGTTGAATTTTCTATGGTAATTTTCAGTCGGCATTCTTCATTTTAAAATATAATGGAAAATTTCCTTGCAGTATGATCAACGTTCCCGGAGAGCTGACGGATTCGGCAGTAGTGAGTGGCTTGGCGCCCTTCACCAACTACGAGTTCTTCATCATCCCCTACATGGGAAGTCTCCAGGGAGTACCCTCCAATTCCATGGATGCCCTGACTGCGGAAGCACGTAAGAATCCATCCTCACCTAATTATGGCAATGCTCCCCTTTAAGGCCCTTCCATGCCGCCCCAGCAGGTGCACATTCGCATGCTCAATCTGACTACTCTCCGAATCTCGTGGCGCCCTCCTCCACCCGAGGGAATGAACGGAGTTCTCAAGGGATTCCAGGTTCGCTGTACTTCAATTACATTGCACAACCAAATTCTCAGATCGTGATCACCGGAACGGGAACGAAGTTCAATCGAAACATTACCACCAACGAGAAGGCAGCCTCAGTGACACTTTTCCATCTCATCCCCTCCATGAGCTACAAGATAAAAGTGGCTGCACGAACATCTGCGGGTATCGGCATTGCTCACGGGACGGAGAGCTTGGATATGAGTGCGTTTCGTCTTCATTTCACGATAATTGATTACTTACAAATATCTGATTACAGCACCCGAGACGTTGGAGAAGCACGCGACAATGTACTCGGACGAGCCGTGGATCTACTCCATCTTCAAGGGAAGCTGGCTCCTCGTCGTTGGCGTCATCGTCCTCTGGATCCTAATCATGATGGGATGCGTCCTCTTCTTCATCCGAAAGAAGAAGAAGAAGATTGACGGGGTAAGAAAGAATGATTTTAATGCCTCTCGAGAATGATTTTAATGCCTCTAGTGAACATGACGAAGTATTCTAAGTTGGATGTATTGAAGAACGAGCGACTGGGCGAACGGGCGTTCATCAAGATCAACGACGGCTCCGTCCACATGGCGCCTCCTCCATGGGGAATGGACGCCGTCTACAACACTGCCCCTCGTCTCCACCCCGGAGGAGGAAACACTCTCTGCCACCCTCGAATCAACGGAGCCTCCCAACTCTACTCCATGACTCCCCAACAACACGACTTCTACAATCCCTACCAGGTAGCTGCCTCCATTCTTACATGACTTACAGTACGCGTTTCAGGATGAGATGATGGGAGGCACTCTGAATCGACCTGGATCTGAGCCCCAGTACCACTACGCTCAAGTGACGGGAGGACCCAACACCATGTCCACCTTCTACGGCAATCACGTAAGACAGTGCCCATGGGCGTCTCATAAATGTTCCTCCTTCCAGTACCAGGACGATCCCTCACCGTACGCCACGACGACCCTCGTAACGACATCGCAGCAACCGGCGTGGCTCAGTGACCGGATGCTCCGCGGCCCCGCCCTCCCCACCAACCCCATCCCCAATGGACCCCCAGCCCGATATGCCTCCACTCCCGGAGAAATGGGCACTGGAAGACGATCGAGGAGCTCCCGAGGCAGCGAGTACAAGGCCAACGGGCACGGATCGGCCAGCGACTCCCCGCCCCACACCGATGTCAGCTACATTCAGGTAGTAGCATAGGCTGCACCCTCACCACCTAGACCCCACTGGCACTCACTCATTCTCCCCTTGCAGTCCTCCGATGGAACAGGAGGAAGTTCGAACGGGCGCTCGAAGATGGGGACGCTCTCTGACAGGAGATCCCCTCCGAAGCACAACCTCGTCGACCTCATCCCTCCCCCTCCTCCCGGCGCTCCTCCACCCGGAAGGGATGACTTCTATGGAGAATTCGACCACAACGGAAGGAGGCCCACCAGTCGGAATAGGATCACTTGTAAGTATTGCATTGAAAATCTAGATTGAACTTCCCTTTCAGCCCGACCGCAGAAGGGTCTCCGTGATGACGAATCTCAACGGTCTTCGCTTATGGACGAGGATAAGGGACGGGATGCGGACTCGTCCGAGGCCGATGGCGAGAATTCGGATGCCGACGCTCCGTCGGGGAGGAGGGGATTGAGGCCCATGCAGCCCGCCATGGGCATATCCGCCAGCACCCTCACCCAGAGCAGCTGTATGTGTCGTTTTATCATTTTAAACATTATCACCAATTACAGCAAAAGTCTATATCAAAATTGCAGACGAGGGCCGAGGGTCGACGGGTCGCTTCAAGTCCATGCAGCGGACACCCCGTAACGAGTAACCGTAGTGAACCCTTCCTCTCTGCCATACCCCCCAATGTTTCGGTCCTCAACGGGTCTTCCCTACGATAGTTCGAGATGCTGTACTCAAAAGTACCCAATCATACTCTTTCTGTAAATTTGTACCTCCATTCTCAACAATCGAATCTTTCACGTATATGGCCCAATCCGAGTCTGCTCAGTTACCGTATTATCCATCGATCCCGCGCCTCATTTTGATCTCATCATATTTGCCTTCTTTGAACAGTTTCAGATATCTAGGGTAACATTGTCATTTTGTACTTCTTTTTCATGTCATGCCAAAATCGTTACTTACTCTAAGGAACGTTCAGTACAGAAAGATCCCGAATGAACAAGATTTCTTTTGCGATCCTTCCTCTGGAAGTGTGAGCAATTATTACGGCTACGATTGTCATAGTGATGTTTTTTCGAACGTTATCGTACTTGCATACTCCGACTGAGACGGAATATTTCGTTATCGCAATTATATCTCGAACAATCGGTTCCCTAGGCACCCGACAATGTTCTGCGCACGCATCGTGTCCACCGCATTTAATGATAAATCGATTGTAAAACAACGCATGGAAAGAGAATGACCACCTTATAGGAAAAACAAAGCACAGAAGCTATGATTTTGTAAATATTATTTTAAGTACTGTTTTAGGGTTTACTCGACTTGAGAGGTCCAATGGAACTTTTGAGGTCCATCAAAATTATAGAGTTAAATAAAAAGTTCAGAGGTCCATAGAGCTTCGTCGCGGAACTCGTCGTGGTGGTCATCAGATCTATGCGTAGAGTGGGTTCCTATAGCAGCGGTCTCTGAGGTCGTAGCGGAGATTGTCCCAGACAAGAGGTCTATCATCTTATCCACAGGCTCGCAAGAGGTCTATCATCTTATCCACAGGCTCGCAAGAGGTCTATCATCTTATCCACAGGCTCGCAAGAGGTCTATAATCTTATCCACAGGCTCGCAAGAGGTCTATCATCTTATCCACAGGCTCGCAAGAGGTCCATA
>JACMIG010001072.1:0-19658 GCA_014805385.1 Levipalatum texanum
GACTAGGACTAGACCAAGGACATCAACGATGAAGGGGGAAGGAAGGCAGTGCCATGGATGCAGTCATCATTGACCCTTCCCTTCGGAGATAAGGTAATTACCGGCGACCACTGTGTGTCAGTTATCGCTAATCTTGCTGAAAAAGTGAAAAGCAAAAGAGAAAACACTTGGCGGAATCGAACCCGCAATAGGTGGATCCTCGGCCTAGCGCACTAACCAGTACACCAGGCGAGCTGATGGTACGAGTGATTAGCGACCGAATGACGAGAGCGCAATGAGCGCTGTGCCCGGAAATATGCAAATCGTAAAATTTGCATAACTAATTTGCATATGGATTTACACCGACATAATGGGGGTTTGCCGAACTCCCCACACCAAGCTCTAGGTTGGCGTATTCGCCGTTTTGCGTATCTCGATGACCACCAAGCAACCACTCCTTGTCAGTCCTCGGCCTCCCATTGAACGCCCCAAGGTGGACCCGACCAATCATAATTATCTTATTCATGGTCGAGGCACTCTGGGAGTATATTTGCAATGGGTACGACGTAATTAGGCCGATCCCTTTGTGGGTAGGAGGTCGGGGGTCCACTTCCGATGCAGAGACAAAGGGGCCACGGACAGTGGCAGAGCGGAGGGGGCCAGATTACCTACCGCCCTCTTATCGCCCCATCCTGTTTGTGCATTCACATGGGGAAACAAAGGACTGGACTGCCTTTCGGCGAGTTGCGCAATTCGTCTCCTGGAGAGGAGCCCGAAGGGATTCACTGCCTTCATTGAGTGGGACGGAAGGATGAAGAGTTGGGGGGCCACTCCCTCTGTCCCTGTTTGCACCTCGCAGGTGACAAAGAATAATAGAGAAGCATCTCCCTCCCCCCCACCGCCTCCTCCACTTGAATACGGTAGTCCCACTCTTATCAACTCTCCCCCAATGAGGAGCGCCCTCGCATACGGGTCACACTGTATATTCTGATCAGAGCTTTCGGCATCTGACAAAACTACACCCAATATCGAATGTCGTAGGGCCGGATTAAGAAATCGGGGGCTGGGGAGCTTTGGTCGATGGCTCAGGGACAAAGTACAGGGGATTGGCGCCGCCCAGTCAACTTCTCCCCACCACTGATGCCCCCCAGATCACGGTTTACGACGAGGCGAAAATCCGTTTCTGACCTCTTTCACTCGTCTGTTTTACCACCGCGACGGATTCCTCCCTCCATCTCCTGCCCCCCATCAACTGCCTCCTCCTCTGCCCTCAGCAGTGACTTTATTGCGAGACACGGAAATGAATCCGCGCCCTCCCACCAGATAATCGTTGGTGCGTGTTACTACCTCCTTCCTCCCTTCCTTGTTCCTTTCTCTTCTTCAGATCATCTAAGAGGCCAGCTGATACTCCCTATTGGCCCCTTCTTTGTCCTGTGTGATGGCCCTGTTTACTCCGGTCTTTGATTCGTGGCTACCTCGAGGGATGAACTTTCCTGCTCCTCCCGTCCATGGCTGCTGACCTATTCTCAGTCACAGCAAACAGTCACCATCGTAGCTCCACTTTCCCTCCCATTCCTTTCCTTCCACGCCTTTCTTCTCCGCCTTTTCGGGCACTTCGAAAATGAACTGAGTGATGAATGACGAAGGTCACGGGCGTCTCAAGGTCATGGAGGACAGTGGACATGCGCGCGCAGACAGTTTAGAGAGTTGACAGCAGCCCTTTTTGACCCTCTTCTCCTTCCAAACCCTGACGGTTTCAATGTCATCGCGTGACCTTTTTGCATCCCTTCTGGAATCGGCCAACAAGGCGGAGATTGGTAGTAAATCAGCGTACTCCACAAGACTGAATGCGCCTGTTCGTAAACGGGAGTCCCTTGATTAACGCCCTTCAGTACTGTCATAACTCACGGGAGAGCAATGATCTTTCTTACGTGGGGCATTCCCTTTGGCAGAGTGAATAGGTCAGCCATGCTTGAGGGGGGAAGAATCCCCCCTCGTGAATTGTTTTGGGCAGTGCCTCTCCATGATTGTCTGCGTGGTGGTGTTCCGGTAGGACGCGCTACGGACGACTAATAACAGGGGGTGTTCCATTTCGATGCCCCCACCACACAATGGACGACCCCACGGGTCACGACAGTTCATCCCATTGGGGGGACAGTGGCCTCGCCTCCTTCCCAGGTGTCTTTGGTCCTGATTGCAGACAACTCCGAAAGGGACAACCAACACGTAATAGCGTCCCGATTAATGGGGCAGGAAATTTGAGACCCTCGAGCAGTCGGGAAGTTGAAAGAGAAACTGGGGCTTGTTCGTACTTGGAACGGCGCTTCTTTCCCGACTTGTTTACATCATAATGGCACCCATGGCTTCTCCCCTTCCGACGCCTTTGCCTTGATCTCCCTCGTTTTTAGTTTTATGGAGGGAGAGGGAGGATGGGTGTTCGGGTACAAAGGAAGGGAGGGCGTCGTATTCCGAGAAAGTGCGATATGTGATGGGAGTGGAGCCATTCTCGCCGTGCCGGCCCTTACCCTTGATAAGGACCCCGGCACCGCAGAAGCGATACTTTTCGCGCTTAGTCTCGTGTTATCTGAGTGCCCCCTCGGGTTGAATGGGGGTGATGACAGGGCGAAGGACGAAGACTCGTTACCACTCCATTCGTGCACCTTGCCCTCTGTAGAAGGACTCTACATCTTATCCCCCTCCCTCCGCACTAGAGTTCAGCCGGTGTTGTTTTGCGCATACAATATACATATCTGCCGGAATCAACCGAGTGTTCGTAATGTCTGATTTGCACTCTCGATTTGTAGATAAGAAATCTTCGTCGCTTCCTTATGCAGAGAGAGAGAGAGGAATGTAACCGCCCCTGTAAGAGGAGCCTTTCACGTTGGACATTATCAGTCATTCCCTTTCCCTTTCTTCGTGCCAGCCTCATT
Source organism: Levipalatum texanum (assembly GCA_014805385.1). Taxonomy (NCBI): domain Eukaryota; kingdom Metazoa; phylum Nematoda; class Chromadorea; order Rhabditida; family Diplogasteridae; genus Levipalatum; species Levipalatum texanum. Next base: position 2,910 of record JACMIG010001072.1, read on the forward strand.
CCCTTTCTCCTCAGCCTTCTGCTCCTAATGGCGGGCTCTCTCCAGGTTGAAAAAAGTTGACAGGTCTTATCAGGAGCCTGATAGGAGGGTGGTATTAGAGGGTGGAGAGGTTGCTGTTGTGCGAGAGACACGGATTGCATGGCCCTTTGGTCTCTCCTCCTCGCGCCCCAATGAAGAGGGCATCTCATTCAATTTGCACACTGCGCGATGGCTGGCCCGTGATGGGATGGCGAGAAGTGGCAACAATGCTTCTCTCTCTCCACTCCCTTCTCCTTCTCTTTATTACTCGTCGCCTTCTCCTCTCTCCCTATGCTCTACTCAATCAAAAAGGGCACCATCTTCTCGGCGCCATTTCGTAATTGAGACCTCGTCCGCAGAGCAGTCGACCGGTAGAGGGGCGAGTTTATTCTCGCTCCCCTTCAGTTTACGAAAGGTGAGGGGGTGGCTGATAGTGTTTGGGACTCTCTACTGTTTATGATCTCATCGACCAACGAAAGGAATCCCGGACTTTTTTATGCGTGTTAGCGCCTGAGGGGGATGGGACTGGTAGGTTTCCATGCTATCCACGAAGGCGACGCCCATCCATCCTCCCAAATAAACATCCCCATTACGTTTGAATCTGTCTGCTCCTGCTCCCTTTCCCAAGCAAACTCTTCTTGGCCCCCCATCACATCATTTCCATAGGATAGTCAGGGGAAGCATCGCCTCCATGCCATGAACCTCCCCTCTTCTCATCTCTCGATGAACCTGCTGATACACCCTGTCCCCCTCTCGCTACCTCTCATCTCCTATTTGGCGTGCTCTTTCATTACCGTATTGTGATATGGGAATAGAGGAGAGATCCGGAGAGAGCCGAGATTCGGAGCCGAAGGGGAGAGTGGGAGGGGAGTTTCCTGGCTGTCTGTTGTCTCTCGTTAGTGGAGAGGGAGTGTGTAGAGAGTGGAGAGTGAGGGATGGAGGGGCTAGAGTGTTCAGTCCTCCGCCCCTCCCCCAGCCCCGCCCCCAACTCTCCGTGCCCGTGGCAGAGTCCCCTCCCGAGTCAGTCACAGTTGCCGTCAGCCTTCGACAGTCGACTCTCCGGACTCCGTCGCTGTCCCTCCTACCGTACCCCCGGACGACGTCCACTTGCCATCAGGTATCATTTGTTTGCGTGCGCACCCCTCTGCTGGTGTCTTTCTTCTCCCCCTAAGTACTCTCTTGATGAGCTTGCGAGCCTCGACTACGGTAGTGGCCCCCGTGCATCCGGGTACTCCGAGGGGAGAGTTGCGGGGCGAGACACTCTCTAGAGAAGAGACTGGGGCAAAAAGAGGGATGTGTCTCCCCACTAAGAGTGATCATCTCCCTGTGTGCGCGTGTCGAGAATTGTTGCACACCTAATTGAGGGGCGTTCAGGGGACGAATCACCTTGAGTACGATTGCGCGCCCCCCCCCCTCGAGACCACCTGTCCACTCCTTCCGCCCTCCCCCCTTCACTCCACCGTTACATTGTTCATGATCTACCCGTTCTTCTTCATGATCTACCCGATGATCTACCCACCCACTCTACTCTCCACCGTTACATTTTTTATGATCTACCCACTCTCTCTTCATTCCACCGTTACATTTTCCTTGATCTACCCACTCTCCTTCAGGATCTACCCTCTTTCCTTCATGATCTACCCTCTCTCCTTCATGGTCTACCTCCTCCCCTCCATGATCCACCCTCTCTCCTTCATGATCTACCAACTCTCTCTTCGTCCATGATCTACCCTCCCCTTCTCTCTCTCTCTTGTACTGAACTCCAGTGTCCTCGGTGCAGCGAACATCCCCGCTGCCACTTCCAGAGGGGGGACGGCCGAAGAAGGGAGGAGGATCCAGTTCTTGTATCATCATCCGTCCCCCCCCTTCCACTCTGCCACCTCCCTCCACCGTGCCCTCTCCTCCCCTCGGGAGAGTGTCCTTCATTTACTCGTTCACTTATGACACATTCGCCCCCCTGTCTTTATCAGCCTTCCTTTTCCCTCTCGATCTCGGCCTTCATTACTTGATGGTTTGGGAATCCGGGGGATGATCCTGGCTTTCCTCATTCCTCGACTCTCCTCCTTCCCTCCTCCCCTCCCTATGCGCCCTCCATTCTTAGCCGAGGTACTGACCTTCATCCATCGCCACACACAAGATCGTATCTGGGAAGAGAGCATCGGGAGTCACCTGCGTCTATTCGTCGCCGTTGTCTCTCTCCGAGTCTTGTAAAAACCCCCGCGCAGCATGCACACATATGTACACGCCGCAGGCGTCATTCCGAGACGGGAGAGATGGAGGGACAAAAAGTGAAGTGAGATCTGTCGGCTCCTGTGTTGGATGCATCTATTGACGCATTGTCGAGAACCATAGAGGTGCAATGACTGTTTCCTAAAACTCTAATGTTCCATGAAACGTTAGATTTGAAATTCGAGGTTTAACTTCCGCCGTGAATTGTCGTGGTTCCTTGTAGTAGAATGAGGCTAATCCCCTCAGGGGCACCATGGAAGCCATCCTGGAAGGCTTTCCAGGATCTGTCCCCGTTCGCTCCGTATCTGATTCGCATATCCGCGCCTTTGTCCACTGACACCGCTTCGTTCCACTTCGGGCTCATTCTCCCCCTTCTGAGGGTAATGTATTCAATCGCCTTTCGCTCTTCCTCCCCGGTACTCGAACGACATGTCCTTTTTTGCCACGGCCATGCACCGTCACTTTTGAATGAAGGCCGGTACACAGCAGGTAAGGCGACGTAGATGAGTAGGCCGCAACCTTCCCGAGTCAATCTCGCCCTTTGCGGTATTGTGAGAGCGCCGAATGACCGCGCCTCCTCACGCGATACTGAGTCAGGGAGCAGGTCGGTCATTTGAACGGTCGAGTCGAGTCAGTCTTTGTGGCCTCTTTTTCCTTCGTCCCCCCTTTCTCTCATTGCGTGCACCTGTATGAAGAATCGGGCTCTCCGATCCAATCCCTTTCCATCACTTTGATTCAACGAGCTCTCTCTCTCACCGGAGGCTGCAATATTGTCATACATCTGGAGTATATTGGATACCCTCATGATCGCCCTCAATCGATGATGACTCATTCGGTTACTGTGGACACTTTCGAGGGGCGATCGCTTAGGGATCCCCCGTAGAGGGGCAGTCTTGGGGTACCTGTTATACGATGCGCTCGAGCGATTCCCTTCGTGTGATAACTGGTGCATTCCCTAATGGAGAGGATCTGGAATCAGCTCTCAGTCAGCAAGGTCCGGTCCACTGTCTTGATCACTCAGAACTCCGAGACTTTCCATTGACTCTCCCTTCTATGCTCTCGATGTTGACTCTTCTCATGGGCTCAGTTTGATGTCCTCCAGATTGGATGGGAAACTGTATACCCATGCAAAGTCTCCCCTCCCATGCCAGATCTGATCGAAGGCATGGTAAAGATCTGTCCCCTATCGGCATCCCATCAGGGACTGCTCACTCATATTCCATCATCCCCTCCCCTCCCATCCCTCCATTCATCCCTCCTATCTCGATGACCTTCCACTCCGCCGTACCAAAACCTACTCCCACCCATTTTCTTCCTCCTAGCCTCCCTGGGAACGCCCCTCGCGATTGTTAAAGATCCTGATCTCCATGATAATGCTTTCCCATTATAATTACATCGTTATCGTGATCCTAACCGGTAAGGCTCGCCAAACTCGATAAGGCGCTCCTGATGGGAGCACCTACGGGGTGTGAGAGGTGCGCGCGCAAAAACTGCGAAAAGGCCCCCATAAGACTCTCCCGGGGTAGATTTATGACTCTTCTGCGAGATGCGCTCCTCGTGATAACCTTGGCTGTCTACCGTGAGCCCATAACTCTCCTTTCCTCCGCCTCCCCCCTTCTCCACCTCCTCTCTCCCTCCATCCTCTCCGACACACTCCATTACCTTGTACAGGGGGGGAGGCACTCAGGCACCTCTGACTAAGGGGGCGGCTCGCCATCGACTAATCCGTCTCTTCTAGTAAAATAACAGGGAGGGATGATCAGGCACTTGGATGAGCCGAGCCGACCCTCTCAGCCTCCAGTGGCTGCAACGCCTTCCCTTTGAAGGATGCCGATGGAGGGGGGACCCCTAATCTCGGGGCTCCCATAAGATCCCCCATCTCATTTGTATGCCTGTCTGGGTTCTCTCGCTCTCTCTCTCCTCTCTCCCCCTCCCTACCTGCGAGACAAACCGAACACATCCCCGTGGGGCTCCGCTGTTTGCGCGCGTTCTCAGGAGAGGGTCAGTGGGCAGTAGTAAGATCTCGCCTTACCTCCCTTCTGCCATCCTCCAGTTCACCTCATTATGCTCACTGGATTTAGTATCAATATATGTCACTTAGTCATTATGTGCTTTGTTTCTCCTTTCCCGCCTCGTTCTCAAACTCGCGGACATTTTCACGCACAGATTCTAATCGGCGATTCATTCTACAGGGGGCGCCATGGGTTCGTTGCCACTCAAATTGCTGCCCTTCCTCGCAGCATTAGTCACAGGTACTCCAAAACATGGCAAAATCATTCCCCCAAGGATTTTCAGGCCAACTACTTCCTCAAATGGGAGGGGCGCAGGTGAAGATCACGGAGCAGCCCTTCCTCGTCTCCAACGCCCAGCACCTCAACCAAATAGTCTGGACCATGATTGGCAACACCATAAAGGTACCAGCGGGAAGCCACCGAGTTTTGATGGGGTTCGGAAGCGGCCCCCTTTTGTCCCCCCACCGATTCCACCCGGTTCTGCCGTGGCAACAACAGTGTGTGTGATCGGGTAGTTGAAAGGGAAGGGGAGGGGGGATTTTCATCGATACTCGAGTAGTACGCATTTGGGGGGCGACATGATCTGGGAACGAGAAGGTGGTCATTTACGACTTCTTGTACGGTGGGAACGACTCTACCGGAAGTCTAACGAGTGAAGGGGAAGATTGTTGAGCACCAACTCACACCAAATTTCTAGAGTCTTTTGGCAGTCAGAATGTCTGGAAAAGGCCGTGATTTACTAATACAGAAGAGAGGGAAATGGGGTATTGGGGAATTAGCTAATTTTGGGTGCCGGCAAGATGCGACAACATTACAGGAGTCCATCTACTGCGTCTCGGAAGCCCCGGTCTCTCAGCTTCGCTTCGTCTGCACTGACTGCGAGCAGAAGAACATTACGGATATGGTGCCAGCCCTGAATTCCGCCCAGGACCTCACGAGGAGTGCCGGCTTCCCGGTACGATTCCCTTTCACCTCCTCAGGGGGGATTCACCCCCCTTGACCTTCCCATGCTTCCTGTTGATAGGAGCATTGATACCTCTCCTTGTATCAGCCTCATCATGATCAAAGGGAGCGAGCCGCCCGTGTTTAACAACCCTATGGGTGATACCCTGCCCCCCTCCCCGATGGATCAGAAAGCCACGCTCCGACAATTGTTTTTCTTCCTCCGGACAATTACCTTCCCCCTCCCGCTGCCCTCCCCTTGACCCCTGTGCCATTCAAATAAGGCCCCCGGTAGGATTGTAGTTATTCGCCCCCCTCTCGAGAGGGGCCACGGGCCATTCTCGAATGCCGTCCCCCCAATGAAAGGGCAGATCCCCCCTCTGAGCCGTAATTAGGATGGATTGGCCCCGATCCCGGACAGGAGGAGAAAGGGGAGTGGGGGGCATACCATCATTACTATGGGGGGACCACCAAATGCATGTGGCAGCCTTTGATGGATGGCAGGGTGGGAAGAACACCGTGTTGGTCCCACCAGAGGGAACAAAGGCAGATAGAGGGGAATTCCCGTAGTATCTCATCCCCGCGAGTGACACTTCATCAAGCCCAAGTAGGCCAAGCGTTTATGACTGTCCGGCTCTCAGCCGGTAGTTATCGGCCCGGCGACCTTTCCCAGCCATTTTCGCCCTCTTCCTGGGAGAGTGAAAGCCTGATCTCAAGTGACTCGCCCCAGGATCGCTGCCATCACTTGGCGACCTCCCTTGAAGAGGAGGGGGACTTGAGCCAATGTTTCATCCTTGTACACCGGGAAACACTCAGAATGCGCAATCAAGCGCCCCCATTATTGGGGAGGAGAAGGAGCCTTCCTCCCTTAGGAGGAAGGGACCGGTATGGAGCGAGGGTTGAAGGCAACCGTTATGAGGAGAATGAAGGGGAGAGGATAGAGGAGAGGACCCCAGGGGGCCACCGCCCGGGGATCCGGGTAGACACCTACGGATTATTCCTTGCACTCTCATATCGCGAAAGGGAAAGCAGCGAAGTTACCGGTTCAAACAAATCGTCCAGACATTGAATAAAATGAATGGTCTCAACACGAACGAATGTGTTTCGTCGAATCCCGAAATAATTGGTGTGCTTATCGCAGACTGATCTTTCTGATGTTTCATACGGTATCAGGGGGAAACGGCGCCTACTTTACAGACGGTCGTCTTGAAGCTTTCGACCGTCAATGCAAACTGGACGGGCGCCACGGTTGTTTGTCAGGTTTGTTTAAATATTTTCTAATTAATTTCGAGAGAAAATGTTTATCGCACTCATTGCAGGCCGCTCTCAATGGAGGCACGGTTGACTCGGCCCCTGCCACAGTGGATGTCCGCTTCCTCCGCCAGCCCCATGTCACCGACGCCTCCGGCCAGGGACCCGTCCTCATCCCCAACCAGGGATACCGGTCAGTGCTCTTTCCTCTGATCTTATCTCGATTCCACCTGTCGACATCTGGGCGCAACTTGAAAGCTTCTGGCACCAGTTGCGCGATGCTCGGACTATTACCTCATTACCTTGCGCTTCTCTCCCCGTAATTGGCGTTCTCCCCATGAACAAACATCGAGTTGAGTTGAGAGGGAAGGCGATTAGCACTTGGTCCATGCGCCATCTTGCGCCTTCTCCCTACTTGCGCAATGAAGCTTGACTACGAGCAAACAGATCCGGCCAAGATCCGCGCTTATAATCGCTGCAAATTCGAATAATATCAGCAAAACCAAGCTTCCAAATTTATCGTCGTCTGCCATGTAAAGACATTCCAGAGAGAGTTTTTCAAATAGATGCGAAAATAATTAGGTGTGTCGCCAATATAATGTGAAAGGCGAAAGTGAAAATAATGAGGAATTTCTGCAGCTTCTACGTGGAGTGCCAGCGCGGTCCCGATGGATACTGCATGCAGTCCGGAAGAAGGAAGACCCTCCGATGCGCCGTCCAGGCCCACCCCGCCGCCACCACTTTCCGGTGGTTGAAAAATGGAGTCGCCACGAGGTACTACATAATCAGCTTCAACTGCTATAATTTATATAAATAATAAATATATGTTATAGTGATTAATATTTATTAATTAACGATCGTTCTTGCAGTGGAAATGGAGCCGAGATCACGATCGGTACGGAGATGATCGGGCACTCCCTCCAGTGCACCGCCAACAACGGACTCTACTCGGATATCGAGATGCCGACTTCGCAGGCCGTCCAGATTGACCCGTATTGTAAGTTGTTATTTTTTAAAATAAAATCTCACATAGTAATTTCATTATCATGGAATAAAATGTGCTGCAATAAAAAATTGATTAAATTTAAATAAAATTATTTTTCCAGCAGCCGCCCACGTGGTCCAGGACAACTTCGCGGTGGTGCAGTCGCAGGCGCCGTTCCAGGGCATCAGTGGCCAGATCCAGATGGGCGCCGACGTCAATATGCAGTGCATCATCGAGGGCAATCCCCGCCCCGTCGTGTACTGGAAGATGAAGAGGACCAATGGACAGGTGATCGTTACCTTTTGATTTATTCCACTACATATTCGATCACGTGCGCGAATCTCGTGTGCTGATTTACTGAAATGAATAAAATCGATTGATTTGCAGATCATGGATGCTCCCTGCCCCCAAGGCTACGATGGCACCTACCAGGAAGTCAATGTCAACACTCTCCAGGGACTCCAGTCCAGCCTTACGGTATCTCCTAGTCGTCCTTGTTCCTAACCACTGTCCCATCTTCAGAGACTGAAGACGCAGTGCACCCTCCGCGTCGCCAACTACTCCTTCTCCGGCCAGTACTGGTGCTCGGCGTGCTCCGTCGTGTCGCAAGGTCATCCCGAGTGCTCTCCCTCCGACGACACCCCGCCATCCTCCGTCCTCACGCTCAATGTCCAGGGACCGCCCATGCAGTCGGATACGCCGATCTCCGTCGAGCAGGTCAGCAATGCCACTATTTACGCCTGCAAATTGCCTCACATTAAGTAATTTAAATGTATTGTCATGTTTGAAGATGCCCAACAGCAACAACGTCATCGTTGGTGTCCCATACTGTGCGGAGCCCGTTCCCCAGATGCCCCGAGGAGTCGTCTTCACCATCGACCAGAACGAGCTCCAGGCATGAACCCCATTCCCCCACCTATCCATTTTATATTTACAGGTCGGCCAGCGCTGGGAGAACTTCCGCTTCGAGACCAACATCCAGAACAACTCTGTCGCCAACTGCTTCCTCGCGCGGCTTCAGGTATATCGTCTCCAAGACACAATACAAAGAAAATTTGAAGGTCTCCCCTTACCGAGAAGAGGACCGCTATCGCCCCATTTCTCTAAGAGTCACCAATGCAGTTGGCACTAAGAGGTTGGCATCAGATTTGAGACAAAATTGTGTATTTTTCCCGTTCTTTCATTTCATTAAGTATTCATCATCCTTCATTTTTATAACATCCCTGTCGTTATCCTTCATTTTCAAAGATGCCTTTACAGCATCCCCTTCACCCTGGACAGCCTTCTGGGCGGGGGCTCGGCACTCTCGGGCCGCCTCTCCCCCTGGTGGATCGTCCTCCTCGTCCTTCTCCCCATCGCTGCCATCCTCGTCTGTGCTGTATTCCTCTGCTACAGGAGGAGGCTCCCGTGCTTCAATGGTATTTATATCAACTTTTTCCCGTTCAATCGAGATTATTCAGGCGTCAAGAAAGAGCACACCGACTACGGAGACAGCACTGCCAAGGCCAAGTGAGTAATATCTGGAGCTCTAGAGATATTGTCAACCTCAAAACTCCATGAAACCAACCACAAAAGCACGAGTTGCTTGGTTTCGGTGTTTATTTGCTGTTATTTCGGTGATATGGGTGAGTCAGGACGAAAGGAACCATTTGTTGCAGTCTGAGCGTGCGATCGACTCTCTACGGGGACGACGTGCCCCCTCGCCTCTACCAGCAGCCCGAGGTAACGTCGACCTCCACCCTCGGCAGTCTGCCGCCGCCTCCCCGCCGCCCCTCAATCGACTCCTCCCCGCCTCCCCACGACGACTACAGCGTCTACCTCAGTCGCGAGGCTGTCGTCTAACATGTCCATTCCCCTCTCACCCTCCAACATTCTTTCCCCCCTTCCTCCCCTCGGGTACCCCCATAGTTTACTATGCATGCCTTTATTAGTTCCCCTTGATGAGTTGTTAAACTGTCCGTATCCACGCTCTCTAAAGCACAGGGGGCTATCGGAGTGTTTCAGCCCGCGACGGCCTACGACGCCGCCGTTTACGCCGCATACTGCGACTCCCGGATGTCGTCTGTATGAGTTCCTTGCCCATAACCACTCCACCCCTTCCCCCACAACGACGTGAGAATGATTCCTTCCCTTTCAAGCTTCAGTTTTACCAGCTTACTTACGCGTGTGAAGGCGCGCCGGAGATGAGAGTGCAATCCAATCCTTTCAACTTTCGCTCTCATCCCTGGCGCGTCTCCCCGCTGGCAGCGCCATTAGTGAATGTCATTGCAGACTTCGAACGCCTCTCGCCAGCCCCGTTCGCCCTCCTATCAGGAAGGCCTTAACTATGCCGAGATGAGGCTATCCTCGGACCGCACCCCCGTAGTCTCCCATGCTCAGCCCATGGCAGAGGAGCCCGCCACTCACTCTGCCCACGCCCACCACCAGTTCTCCTCCCCTACCGTAGTCCTAAATCCGTCTATCAACAGTGTCGTCTGAGGCCGTGCATCATAACATCGCTTCAAGCACACATAATCTTCATCTTCCGTGATTTCAAACTCGTCCTTTCTACGCGTTGTGGTTTTGCTGTTTTTCCACTGTTAGGTGCAATTTCTTCTCCCAGCTGTCTTAATTGTTTGCATGACTTTCTATTGAGCACTGCTCACATCTTTTAGACCTCCCTCCTCATTTGTTGTACATGCAAAACGAATTGTCTTCCATGCGTCAATCGGGTACTGTCTCACCTCTGGACTCGGCATCTTTCGTTTCCATTTGCAGTCATAAAGCTTTGTATCCTATCCAACGCAGGTAATTCCTCCGGGGAAACGGTTGAGCACCGACAGTGTGAGAAATACTCTTGAGAAACCTGACCGTCCAGGGTTCATCATCAGGAGTGTTGGTATTGTCGGTGGAATTAACTATACGGGCCAAGCGGGAAATTAATATAGAACGTCGCCAGCCAGTCCGCTTGCCAGAAGGGTCGTGTCGTGTGCTATGGTGGCGATAATACAATCTATTACTGTGTTTCCTGAGCGTTCATTCCGTACGGCTAACCGTTGACAATACCATCTAGGCCAGTATCCTTGACAGTATAGCGGTTGCTCCCTTCGACGAGGTGCACAGAAGTCCCAATGTCTCTGGAACCAGTGAAGACTGTACGACACTGAGAGAGACCCGTGTGTCCCTTCTTCCTTTTCCTGCCCTTCCCCTATGATAGCACGAGACTGAACCGTGATAAATCCAAGAGCGAGGAAGGATAGAGAGCGATAGAGAGAGATTCCACAGGGGGCCTTGGTTTCACTGACAAAGACAGGGCTACATCTTTGCGTTTTCCATCGCAAACAAGAATAGACTCAATCTGGGGGACGCCTTTATTCAGAGTGCAGCACGGTTTACAAATACAATACAGGTTGCGGGCTACGGCATAGGGGATCGTCATCATCTATTCATTGGTTGGTGTCATCAGTAGCGGAAGCAAGACAATGGCGTAGTGTAGGGGGAAGAAGTCTCTCAATCGATGGCTACCAACTCGAACATCTCGAATACTCGGACAAACTACACGAATCCCAAATCGAATATTGACTCCTCCAATTTTTTGGACTAAATAAGCAGTAGTTACAACATGTTCTCAGCGCTCTTATTGTTAGGGAAATTGTACATTTTACAAAGTATTTTAAACTAGGGTGAAAGATAGGAGGGTAATTTTAAATAGAGGAAGCGATGAATCTTAACAATTATTAAGGAATGATCGAGAACGACCATGGACACAAAAACGTATAGGAACGATATATAGAAGCAAAAACTCGGTTACATGGATGAATAGAGCGAAACGAAACGCGAGTATATAGTGTGGCATTGTTTTTGGTTTTTTACATTTTTTTGTAGAAAAGGTGAGTATTGTAGAATAGAAGCAGGGTAAGTTGCATGTATAAAAGATAGGCAGATAGAACTTAGAGAAAGCACAGAAAACAAGTTGTTATGAACGAAAGAGTTGGTTAGACTGAAACACCTAGAACAGGATAGGGACAAAATACTAAGACGTGCACGTATCTGGGGGGTAACAAGAACGTATGGGGGTGGATGTTGAGTATCTCGTAGAATAGGAAAATCATAAAGCAAGTATACGACATGGATGTTGACTACAAAAGAATTTGGAATACGAAGTATTGGTGTATGGACAGGGGAATAGGCTGGTGTGGGCAGGGGCGGACGGGGAGGCTGTGTGGGATCTCACAGTTCTGCCGAGTTGTGGCGCCCCTCGGCAGGGTCGTCATTGGCGGCGGGCGGGGCAGCGACTACGGGCGCCACCACGGGCGCCGCAACGGGCGCCTCCACGGCTCCATTCTGGTCGTCATCGTCCTCGTCCTCGCTGTCATCGAGGCCTTCGATTCCGGTCGGCTTCGTATACTTGACTGCCGGCTCGTCCTCCATGGCCTCCTCTGTCTCCATCTCCTCTTCCTCGGCGACCACGGCAGGGGTCTCGTCAGCTGCTGGGAGAGGCTCTTCTGCTGCCTGGTCCTCCTCCTCCTCCACAGCCTCGGGCATCTCCTCGTCGGGCTCATCCTCGACTTCCATCACCACTGCCACTTCATCCGGAGCGGGGACTGCAAATGATTTCATTAGGCATTAAAAGCGCGCAATGTGTGATACCTCCGAGATCATGATTGAGCCGTTCCGTGAAATGCATCCAATGTTGGCAGGAGCATGTCTTCGTCTCCAGCTTTCCTAGATTCTGCTGGCGGTGCAGCATTTCCTTGGCTTTCTTGGTAGTAAGCTTCTCCTTTGCCTGAAAGAGAATCTCAACCTAATTCATCCTCATCAGCTCACCGTGAATTTGCCCTTGATGAAGACAGAATTGGGCACGTAGCGATCCGCCGCTTCCCATAGCTGGGAAGAGCCGTAGAATCTAAAAGGTTTCCATGAAGGTGTGGAGAGGAGGATAAGGCGAACCCGGTTTTTTCGTCGCCTTCCAGATGTCCCAGATTCTTGAGCACGACACGAAGATCGTAATCGCAGATGTTGGTGGTCTTGATGAGATCTACAATCAAATCGGATTAGGAGTGTTCTGAATAAGGCTAATACCGTTGAATGAGATACGTTGAGGACTGATCAGGCCGTACTGATTCGTCTTGAGGCGACCCAAGATGTGAGTCCACAGGAAGCGGGAGAAGCACTGCAAGAGCATCATAGAGGTGGTGTGAGACGGGGAAAGGTGGACTGAAAGAGGGGAAACACCCACGATGGAGCCCTCCGGAGACAGGGGACGCTCGGCGCTTCCACACAGCCCTCGCATCGCAGAATAGGCCATGCTGAGGTCGTGAAAGAGCGTGCCGTACTTTCGGCCACGGTAAGGCAGGTTCACGAAGTAGCACGCGATCGCATTGAAGCATACGAACTTGATATCCTTGGCGGTGTGGCTGTAGAACTGATCGGGTTCATACTCCTGAAAGGTTTGAGCGTGAGTGGAAGATAATTGTGTTGGTAAAATGAGAAATATCAAAAGGCGACACTCTACTTCGGACATGGCGCCCGCGACCACGCCGTCATGGACGAGGACGAACCAGTTGAAGTGATAGCAGTCTTCGCCTTCGTTCGTCTTAATTTTGGTTCGTTATATTGCAATGAGCTGTTGTACCTTGCATGGAAGTTGAGTCTTGGCGAACGCTGAGATCCTGTCGAAGAAAGCATTTTCGCCTTTCGTCCTAGGCCGTCCCTCGATCTGTAAGTACTAAAATGTCTCCGTCCTCATGGCCGATCCCTCACCTTGTAGATCTTGAGGTCTTCGGTCTCGTGGTGCCACACGACCTCGCCGAGTTGCTCGGGTCTGCCCTTCTCGCACTCATTCTGCAAACAGGACGGTCTATCATTGAGAACATTCTGTGAAACCATCGAGTGTGAAGTTGAGATATTGTTGAGGACTTCCTTGAGATTCTTTCCATTCGCGTTCACCTCCACGTGCATCAAGCATTGATTGCAAACCCAGATGTGGTCTGGGTCTGGCACTCCTTCTTGCTGAAAGCACAACAAGGTTATAATTGCCATGCATTGAAGGGTACGCTACCTTGTATGCAACAGGTAACTGCGCGGCGTTGTACGGTTTGAATCCGTCCATGTGTATCGTTAGATTGGGCGTGACGACCGCCGGATATGGTGCCATGCTCGTCGCAAGGACCAATTCGCCCGCGATTCTCCTTGTCGCCGTCATTGAAAGCGTGGGTTTGAGGAAGTGTCTCTGAAAGACGCTTTGATCCTTCATCGATGAATGATGATCAAACCTTCGCGGCTGGGAAATTGACACGTGGAATTATCAGGGGCTTCGGGTCAGACGGTTCGGCATTGGGAGGGGCGCGGCTTGCGGCGCGGCCGCGCTTGGCCTGAGGCGCCTGCAATGGCCAGAGTTTCTCTCATCCTGATCAACTCATTACTAAGGTTCGCTGGTTAGCAACTCACCCTCGCCTGGACTTCTTCATTCGGAGGAGCTTCCGTGCCAGCTCGCTTCCGATGACGAATCTCCTGCAAACATTTCCTCTTGACTCATAACTACCATTCTCAGAGTTGGAAGATACTACTCTCTCGCCTGTTTCTTGTCTCTCTGACCACCAATCTAATTGGAGGCATTGAAAAGCGCGAAACACTCTCCGGACCATTTGTCATACATACGCTAAACATATGTTGTATTCCATACCTGGGCCCTATTGGGAGCAAGGGAAGCGGAACGGCCTAAGCCCCGTCGCACGGGCTCCTACAATTATTGCTTGTAAAACGATGTACTATGACAATTCGGAAGCTGCTATTTCAGAACTCGAAAAGATTTGATTTCTATATATTATCATATCTCTGACCAAAGATCCGGTTAGAGCCAATGAAGAGAAGTTAGTGCTGATCTCTTTCAGGTTCATTACAATACTCGAGGATAACAAGACTCATAAAAATTCATACTGAAGCAAGATTCAGGTTGGATGCCCAAAGATCAAGTAAAACATACTTGGTCCTCATTGGCAGCAGCGAGAACACGTGCTACGGAACGAGCACGAGATGCGGCGCGAGACCTGGCGCGAGTGTTCCTGCTCACGGGTGCCTGCAAAAACTCCATTTTCAACTGATCTCGAACAATTGAGTTATAATGATGTTTGACTTGCTAGTTCACTCACCGGCGCCGGTGCTTCTTCTTCTTCGGCGTCGTCATCGGGAGCGGGAAGAGGAATCAGAATGGCTGCTTCTGCCGCATCACGAGCCAGGCTTCCCGCGCGTGACTTGGGGTGCAGTCTCGGGGCCCACGGTCCCGGGGTTCTCGAGCGGCTCCTTGGCTCCCTGCTGCGAGAGCGTGTCTGCATCCCTTCGCGCTGCGCGGGTGCCTCGGGTGCCTCGGCATCAGGAAGCATGTCACGCTGTGGTGCCTCCTCTCGGTCGTCTTCCTCATCCGCGGTACCGCTCCGGACCTTTGGTGTATCAGCCCTCCTTGCCCGATCCGCTTTGGCTCTTCGCTCCATGGTGGCTCTTTGCATCGCTTCACTTCCGGGGGTCGAAGCCCTCACGCTCCTCTCCACGTCCTGCTTCGTCTTCACCACGGTCTCGGGTTCGGGCGAGCGGTAGATCCTTCTCTTCGTTGGCACTTTCCTGCCAGAACGCACGTTCAGCGGCCTTCCTCTCTTCCAGCCGATCTGAAAAAGTGTACCTCAACACGCGCTTTAACAAAAAAATAACTCACGCATTCCTTTCGTTCGACGTATGCCTGCCAATGTGCCTCCTTCACTTTATGGAGCTGAAATTTGGTTGATATTGCCAATATCCGAAAGTATGTATAATATATGTAAAGGATAACTCTCGAAGCATAACGTACTTCTTCTGAAGATGAAGGTTCGGAAGAGATGAGCACAGCCTTGTATTCGCCCGGCGTTTCACAATATAGGGCACTTTTTGCGCTGTTGACGACGACAACCACAACGTTATCGCCTTCGTTCACAACGGCCTGAGATTGCAGGTCCTAAAGGCGCTAGATATTAAAACGTCTACAGAAGAAAAAGAGAGAACCTGCTCGATGTAGTAGTCGGGCTTACGCTCATTCGTATGAATGCGACATGGCCACTTTTTCATCGAATCGTATCCTGCCAGAGCGCAAACTCTCTTTCCTTTCAACTTCACCGTTGCCGTGTACGCAACGAGTGAATACGGGCACGGGCACCTGACGAGAAGGCATCATTGTCTCAAGTTAACTCAGTGCACCCACGAGGTAGTTTCGGGAGCGTTGATGCGTAGGTCGACCCTCCTTTCGATTTTGGCATTCCGTGTCTTTCTCTTCCTCTTACCCCCAATTAGAATCGACCATTTCGCCTTCGGCAACGTCTTCGGAGGTACATGCCTCATGGCTTATACCTGAAATTTGTTTCATTCTCTTTCTTTCTCTAAATGCTCAGTTTTCGCTAATTTCGCATAAGTTTCGTGCCGCGGGAACGGTAAATTTTTGAAAGCGGAAGCGTCGCGGATCGCGTCGCGGCTGCCCGATAGTGGCGCGGGGTAAACAACTGGGGCGCAGTCAATACTCGGTGGGAGAACAGTGTCGAGAGGGCAGGAGACTAGGCAGCCTTCCATACTACCTCCAGGCTCACCGTTGAGAGGGGGAATGAGCTCGAAAATGGATGAGGGAATAGGATGGACGGAGAGGAGCTCGCCTCTTCCGAGGGAGCTCACCCCACAATCAATCGGCCATGGGAGGCGAGGTTTCTCATCCACCGTTGTCAACACAACGGGAGAAAGAGGCCGACGTGAGAGTGGAAAGAGTCTATGGGAGGAACACCAACTGCAGTTTATACAAACGGCAGCGAGAGAGGGGAAGGGGTCGTAATGAGGCATTCGGAATCCACGTACACAAGAGGGGAGGAGGATGTTGTGAAGGGCGCATCAACCTCGATAGCAGGGGAGGAGAGAAGGCACTGCCTCCTTCCGAGAGCAAAGACCATAGGCCCCCCAAAGGGGGGGGGGGGCAGAGGCCGAGAGGAGTGGGCACCCCTCTCTGACAACACTGTTCCAATGGCACTGCAGATCGATCGAGTTTGCACGAGCACGGTGACGGGAGAAGGGGGGAATAGGGGAAGGGGGGACGGGTATCGATGAGGTTGGTCCCCTCCATCGAGCAGATGGGGGCCCCCTACTACTTCTCAATGAGAGGGTGCTCTTGGGTGGGATTGACTACCGCACCCCGGCGGCAAAAGGGGGCCGGGAGAAGGGAGGTGGCAGCTCCCTGATCCGTACTATAAGGAATGGACGGGAATGAAGAGGGAAGAGAACAGCCCCACTGCCACATCGAATAGCTTCGGAATGGTCGTTTCTCTCCCC
>JACMIG010001073.1:0-20135 GCA_014805385.1 Levipalatum texanum
ACATCGGCCGCACGGCGGACATCCATAATAGAAGCGCGATTTGGCCCATTTGAGACAGTCTGTCTGGAATGGGCCAAATCGCGCGTTTATTATGTATTCTCACCGCGCGCACGATGTCGTTTCGCAATTATCGATTATTCAGATATACCTAATTTTTCGAGCTCTCTCGAATGCACATAGTCCCGTTTCGATTGGCCAAATTAGGTCCACCGACTTCCCTTGTTGGATGAACTGGGAATAGGTACGAGTGAAGCACAGATGAAACGAGTTTCAGTAGGCGGTGAAATGCGAACGAACTGGGCTAGGTAGATGTGAAACTCTGATGGACCGGGGTTTCACATGAACCTATTTCGAGCAGTGCGAAAGATAGTTGAATTGAACGTTATTGGGGGATGAAACATTGATGAACCGGGTTTCACTGGGTGTTGAAAATAGCGTGTTATAGCCGTGCCCTCATTACAGGATGGCCGCAGATTTCCGTGGACGGTCTTCAGCGACCCGCGCAGCAGTGATATCGAGCAAGGTAGATTCATAAGTTTTTTTTAATAAACGCAACTTTCCCGAGTCCTATTCGAACATGAATTAGGTCTGTGTAGAATGATAATACCGGATAGTTTTTTATAACAAATAAACATACAGTATCGAGCAAAAGTATTGAGCCACTTTTTCATTTGTTCATATCTTAGCGATGAAAGGTCCATTTTCGATGCGGAAAAAAACGTTTTGTAGCTGAAGTCAACCTCTTGACAGATCCGTGTGCAAAGTTTCAAATTTCGAAAATCAAAGGGTCGATATCGGCTTAGCGCCAAAACGGAATTTGACCATTTTTGCAATTTCACCGTGTCACCACGTATGTCGAGGTGACCCTTTATAAAAATGTGGATAATTTAGAGCGAATATAGCCTCATCGCGTACAATTTTTTTAGATTTTCTAAAAAGCTCCCCTGAGCAGCAAAATTCACAGAATAACGGGTCCATTTATCGATTATTTATCAAAACACGCGTATGCTGTGTAGGGAGTGGCGCGTGACAGTTCGAAATGCGTTTCCCCCCGATTTGTCGTGTGCATTCTTCATCATTTCCATGAACAAAAATTCTACTAATAAAAGAAACTACAACAAATGGCTTCACGTACAGTTCTCAGCTATGCACCAATTCCGTGGTGTGAAGCCCGGAATAGCTGGCCCCGCCCACTTACTAAACGTAGTAAGTACAGAATGGACGACTTTTACCAAACGTCGAAAGGCGCGAATTTTATTTTTTTTGAATTGTATTTTCATTATCGATGCTATCGCTCGTTTTTTCGACTTGCTAGTGTCGTTTCCGAGCGAATACTTCCAAAAGGTGATAATTTTATTATTACTTCTTATACAACGATGATGAACAACGATGAGCAACTGTTAGAATGTTGCATGCACTTACAGAAAGGATGCCGGCAATCGGCGCACGCGTATTCGTTGATTCCTTCGAAAGGAACCCGGTAATAACATGAACGCTTACCCGCAATATGACCACGTTCTCAGTGCACACGGATCATAGACTGTGACGACGGAGAGCGGCGTCTATTCTTCTTCTCCAAATTTTCGCCATTTTCGAACTTTCGATCTGCCCCCATCCAGGTTTAAATGAGCACCCGTCTACACCCAACCCAACATGTTCAGGTCGACAGCGGCCCCTACCAAGGCGAGTACACATCTGCTGAACAGATGTACTGGTGAGCAAACACAGAACCTTGAAATATAACCGTTACCATGCTCAGCTTCATCAAGGCCAATACGTTTGGCAATGTTGCCGTCGCCTCGCGTATTCTGAATGAGCAGTCTCCAGCACGTATGAAGGCACTCGCTCGAACGTTTTCAGGACTCCAGGCCGATAAGTGATATCATTTTTGGGATCCAACAAGTATCGCCATTGAGGTGGGACAAAATAAAGTACGGAGTAATGAGGACCATCCTCCAGTATAAGTACGCGCAAAATAGAGTCCTCAAACAGCTACTGCTGAAGACTGGAGACATGAAGATAGTCGAAGCATCTCCTTCGGATTGTTACTGGGGAATCGGTAGGAAAACTATGTAATTTGTAATACATACCAATTCAGGATGTGGGTTGGTTAGCGCGAAGCTTCCACACCCCGCACTTTGGAGAAGTGGTGTAAACGCGCTGGGCCGTCTTCTTGAAGAGATCCGCTCCAAGCTGAAGATGGTATTCACACCACTCCAGGAGGATGATATCTGGAAATATAGAAGGAAGAGAAGCCTCCTCGTCAAATGCACTCAGGACGACCTAAGCGTCCCCGCCTGGCCATTCCACCCCCTCCTCATCCCGAAATGGATTCTCCGCGTGTTATAGAGCCTGATCCCGAGTACATCAGTGTCTCGGACAGAGAGTCGTTTCTGGACGCTCTGCCGGAAGAGTTGAAGAAGGTAACGATTACATCTAATAGGAAAGAAGTCGAACATACGTACAGGAAGTACTCGCCGACGGACCGAAGATGGCACGCATAGAGAGGGTGGCGGCTAAGCGCGCTCGCGAACGGTCTCCACCTTGGAGTGAAGTAGTCGCCGGCAGGAGGGGCGCAACGCCACCGCAGCCATTCACATTGTATGTACATGCCTTTCGAAGTTCCGACGGTGTATTGCATTGGCAACTTGGAGACTATATGTACAGTCTCTCTAGGAATGAATTGAGCACTACCAGCTATAACATTTCACTACACAGAGTCCGTTGCTGGAATCGACCTCGTCCTGAGCCTCGCTCGGACAAGAAAGCTGATACTCGATCCGAAGAGGAGGAGGAGGCTCCGGCTCCCGAAGCAACCACAACAGAAAAGAAGAAAAGAAAGAAGGGAAGGTACTCCCGGAGAAAAGGAAAGGTGGGCAACAGTTCACGGAAATACCGATTGTTGCAGGAGGGAGTGGAATATGCGGTCAATTCCAGGATGTCCTTCTCAGCGGTCCTCCCGGAATGGTTACCTACTCGCAGGTACTTACGGCATCGCGGGAGGGCCCTACAATGGAGGACGCGGCGAGATCTCTTATAGAGTCCTCTCGCACATTTCGTGAGATTGAAACAAGGTTCGTTTAGAATTGAGTTTTCAGACTCCGGTGAGGTGCCCAAGAGCACCATCGAGGCTGTGCGGAGAACGGCGTTACGTATTCGCCGGGAGCAGCGTAGGCTAAAGGTTTCAAAAAATGACCCCTTTTGTCGACATTAGTCCCCATTGAAACGTTCTTGCAACCAAGTAAATCTATTGTCAGGTCAAATTCCAGTATATGTCCGAAAATATCGATCTGGCCGTCACGAATTTTGCATACAAAGCTCGATCGCCCACTTTCGACACAGAAATAGGACCGCGCAGCAGGAAGTGCGTAGGCTGAAGCAGAGGAATATGCAGTTAAAGCTGCTCGCAGTCAATCAGAAAAAGGAGGCAGACGCCTCTTTGGAATCGCTTCAAGCTCGCAACAGTAATCGCGAGCGAAAACTGGTAAGAGAGTTGAGAGATCAACGCCGCCAATTGTTCCGTCTCAGGAAATTGGTCAGAAATTCAAAATTAGAAGTGGAAGAGGCCAGAGAAGAACTCCGAACTAGTGAAGCGCCAACTCTCGATGTGCGTAGTGGAAGCGGAGTGTTCTCACAGCGCTATAATATGTGCATTTTGCGTCTAATTGCTGACGGCGTTCCATATAAGAAAATTTCGAACGTTATCGATTCAGTTGGAGTACTCTTCAACCGCAGAGTCTCAGCACACTCCAGCGTGCGCACCAGGGGGCGAGATGCAACGGCTCTAATTGAGCTGTCGCGGCTCCAAATTCGTGACGTGCTGAGCACGCACGAAGGGAAGATCTGCATAGGGTCGGATGAGACTACGAAAAATCGAGATAAAATTCAGCAATACTGCGCTTTTCTAGATCGCGATCATGCCCTTCTCCTCGCGCTCACTAGCGTTGCTGATAAATCCGCCGCAACTTCGCTAGATACGTTCATTTCAGAATTAGAGAAAATTCTCAACGTTGATGTGGAGAGCAAGGAGTTCGCTAAATTTTTAGAGCAAGTGAATTCGACCGTTTCCGATTCGGCTGCGACGCAAAAGAAGTTTAGTAAATTATTGGAGCAAACTCGAATCAAACTCATCAGGCTCAATAGCGCTCACTACGCGAAATTGACGCCTATGAAAAAAGATCGAGTTAACAGGTTCTACAATTCCTTTTGTCAAATCCATCTCGCAGCGAACATCGCTAAACAGGCTATCCATGCACTTGCGCAACATGAACAAATGCTTACCGGGTGCCCAACAAAACCATCATACCCCTCTGTACTCTCCATGTTACATCGGCTAGCTGCATATTTCTCAGAACTTGGAGCTCCGAAATTTCATTACTACAGAAGGTGGCTTATCTATTGCGAAGATAATGGCATTAAAGAAAAATATGCTAAGCTACCGTCATTCCTCGGTCATAGATTCTTTATCGCACTAGTTATCGCTGCGCGCGCTGTTATGCTGCGCACGACGATCATTGCTTATGCTCGTGATTTCAGCGATGGCAAAGACGAGCTGAGTAGGTTAGCCGAAATGCTCAACGACCCTTTGATTATGTCGCATTGCGTCGTGCTTGCGAGACTGAATTACATGTTCGCTGCTCCATTCACTAGATTGGCAGAGCATACAAATCACATCGTTGATACTGTAGCTTATGCGCAACGGTTCGCAAAGTACATGATGAAGAGAACCCGGAACCCCTATCTATTCTTTATAGACAACTCCCCTCCCGTCGATATTGCGAATGCCCCCCTTCTCGCCGATGATCCCGTTTGGCGATCATTGGACATGGTTCCCGACGAAATCGGTTTGGGCGCCACCGCATTAGTCATGGACTTTTGCGTGTACTACTTAGAGAAGGCGTTCGCAGACTTCCAACCAGGGGGAGCATTCTACCTCGCGGATGCGAATGCTCTTTCTGACACTGCGCACATTCCCAGTACGACACGTGCCGTTGAGAGCACGTTCAGTCTCCTCGATAGTATGATTCGTAGAGCCCCTAATATGCGCAGTCAAGTTAGGGAGGCAAAGGTACTCATGGCCAAGAATCACACTCTCGAGTGGTTCGATGCGCTGCCAGTCCACCAACAAGGTCTAGTGGCAGCTAGGGTACTTTCGAGCCGAAGGACACATGAAATTGGAATCAAAGAAGATCGGGAAAGTTTGCTTCGTGATATTCGGGCAGAGATGCAAACCGTCCAAAAGGAGCGCAATACGGTCTAGTTGTCCACCTACTTTCCGAGTTTAAAATATATACTGGAATTTGACTGAACACAAGTAGTTCATACATTCTTGCTAATTGTCCACCATTTTACTTCTATTCAATCCATTAACTAATCGAAGTGTTCATAATTGCTTACTGAAGAATGCGTTTACTATCCATTTGTTGTATAATAGATTGATAATAAATTCCATTGTCAGCTTCGCTAACACGCTGTCAATAATTTACAGTCCAATAATTGTTCAGATAAATTTTAAATAAAAATGTCAGCATCGCTAACAATTGTTGTTCGATATTTATCTGAATTAGGGATGCTCTAATTAATGTGAGGCGGTCTAGTTGTTGTCTTTTTGAGCGTCAATGGATGTGCTTCGGCACAGGACAGGTCGTTTGGAAATATTTTGGGAAGCCTTTGTAACATACACAATGCTATCAAGGAAAATTCAAACGCATAATGTTTTCCATTGGGACCCCGATCAGAGTGAAATGATGTAGTTCGGTTGTGAGAGATGCCAGCTGCAAGGGTTTCTCAAAATAATGCCAAATGACCTGTCATGTGCCGAATTACAACCATTGGCGATCAAAAACACAACAACTAGACCGTCTCTCTTAGTGCATCTCTAACATAAACAAAACATCCCACTTATTAAAAATATTCGGACAACGCTCTCTCTTCTATTATGCAGCTGAAAATTTCTAATTAATAAAAGAACTCACAGCACCGCCGATTGTCTTCGGCCCTACCTACAATCGTAATTATACCTGAAAGTAGGATGTGCATATAATAGTTACGCGGCGAAAAATAATAACAACTGAGCTTGAGAGAACGTAGATCACGAATCGATAAAAGAATGATGAGCTTTTCGGCGGCTGTGAGTCAATGTTTTCAATATAGCAGAAACGCGACTAAATGCGACTATAAGCGACCGTGTGCGTTGTGTTGAGCATTGATCAAGCAATCACCCTGAGTATGCCTCGTTCGCGTGTCGAACCGTGTCAGTGGTCAAAATTCGTGGCAAAGATTACTGAAAAAAACGCATGTCATTCCAGCTCAATGGGGTTGTTTTCCTAGCATTCGGGCATACTCATGTAATCGTGTTGCCCATGTCTATTAATGCAATGGAAGAAATCGTGATAATGTTTCACGATACTCGTCTACGAGCCGCGGCCGACTTTTGATTAAATACACCAATTAGACGCACTCACTACACAAGGCCGTGGACTAGGAAGCTTCACTTTTCGAGTCACTAAGCGCAGTGAGATTTTTAACGCGCCACTCCCTATATGCTGTGTTATGGTCCCGGGTCAAAAGTGTTTTCGTACGTTACAAAACACGACGAAAAATATGTGATATATTTCGAGATGGTAGGTCTACGTTTTCGGGAAACCGATATTCACCGCACACTCGAGTTTGCCCCACCGTAACTCCGAGGGTGATTTAGGTAATTTTCAAACCACGATATTCGTTTTCAGGGACATCGAATTAGTTTATATTTTTGATTTCGTGGCTTTACAGTTACTTTTCTAAGAGATAGAAGTTCATATCTGAGGCTGTTTGGAAGCTCGAGATACCCGATGGAGTGTACATTTTACAGCTTTTTCGACCATTCCAGCTACCAGATACGCCTTTCAAGCGGTTTTAAAACATTTTCAGAGCTAGGACTTCATGGGAAATCAGATAAAGTTGAACTAATTTTCCCATTCCTCTTTTTGTAGTATAGTGCCAAAACTCCGAGTCAAATCGTGCTTCCAGATATGAACTTCTATCTCTTAGAAAAGTAACTGTAAAACCACGAAATCAAAAATATAAACTAATTCGATGTCCCTGAAAACGAATATCGTGGTTAGAAAATTCCACCTAAATCACCCTCGGAGTTACGGTGGAGCAAACTCGAGTGTGCGGTGAATATCGGTTTCCCGAAAACGTAGACCTACCATCTCGAAATATATCACATATTTTTCGTCGTGTTTTGTAACGTACGAAAACACTTTTGACCCGGGACCATAACACAGCATTCGCGTGTTTTGATAAATAATCGATAAATGGACCCGTTATTCTGTGAATTTTGCTGCTCGGGGGAGCTTTTTAGAAAATCTAAAAAAAATTGTACGCGATGAGGCTATATTCGCTCTAAATTATCCACATTTTTATAAAGGGTCACCTCGACATTCGTGGTGACACGGTGAAATTGCAAAAATGGTCAAATTCCGTTTTGGCGCTAAGCCGATATCGACCCTTTGATTTCGAAATTTGAAACTTTGCACACGGATCTGTCAAGAGGTTGACTTCAGCTACAAAACGTTTTTTTCCGCATCGAAAATGGACCTTTCATCGCTAAGATATGAACAAATGAAAAAGTGGCTCAATACTTTTGCTCGATTCTGTACTTCACTTTAGGAGCCCTCGGCGACTGCTGGCTCCTCTCGGCCATGGCGCTGATTGCAGAGGTATTATTTGCATTTTAATTTAATTTATTTTTTATTAAACGTACAAAGCCGCAATCCGGGCGTTTTCTAGCAAATTCTGGAGATTTATGTTTTTCATAAGCAAATATTTTCGTCCAGCGTCCCGACGTCCTGAACAAGATCCTGCTGACGCGCGTCTACAACGAGCTGGGAGTGTATCAGCTGAGGTAAAATTTACTATTTATTTTAAAAATCAAGTCGATGATTTTTCTGGAGTTTTCTAATAATTTCTATTTAATGTTTTGCTAATGTGCTAAAAAATAATTAATCGTTAAAAATCAATCAATCAATAGAATCTGCGTCGATGGCCAATGGCGCGTCGTGACGGTCGATGATGCCTTTCCGTGTAAGAAGAACACGCGGACACTCGCCTTTGCAGTCGGACGCAAGAATCAGGTACTTACGACCGATGCGATAAACCAGTAACCCGTGAAACTTCGTCCTTTCCGTAAAACCTTGATTATTTCATGGCACCACGCAGAATTGCGTCTCATGTAATGAGTATATCAGCGAAACAATGCCATGAAATGATTGACTCCTCTTTTGCTCAACCAAAAAATCAAAAATAATCATAGACATTCTACATTTCGTGGAGAGCAGGAAAAATTCCCATCATTTTCCGATTGTAAATTATAATGAGCTATTTATATTACAGCTGTGGGTTCCGCTGGTGGAGAAGGCGTACGCCAAGGCTCTCGGCAACTACGGGAAGCTGCGTGCGGGACGAACGGTCGAGGGACTCGCCCTTCTAACCGGTGAGTCGAGTGGAAGAGGCATCGGGAAAGTATACTCACAACTAGGAGACGGACTAACTGTGGTTTGTAATTTGCTATTCACCTATTTTGTTAGAATTATATATACTAATGTATAAAAATCTGCCGTCAACTCGGTAAAATGAGGATAGGGTACCGCCGCCACCTGGAAAGAAACGGATTGCCGCCCGGGTTACGGTAGTCACTGACGGAGGGTACCGCCATTTTTGCTCCTACCAGGATTGCATTTGCTCTGTTTTATAGCGAAATATCCGAAACTCTTCCCCTTGCTGTCTTTCATGGGCACTTCTAACAAATAAGACTAAACTATAAAATATTTATAACTATTTATTAAAGTCCCCTCCCCGCAGGAGCACCGTGCGAGTCGATCTCCCTAGAAGACGAAGACCTCGAGGCGGACCTCATCTGGGCACAGCTCCTGTCGGCAAAGTGATTGTTTCGAATTTAAAACTTTCCCGCCATATATTTTTGTTATTTCTCAAATTTCCTGTGCTAAATGCGAAAAATTGCAGAGAGGCTGGCTACATCATGGGAGCGAGCTGCGGAGCCGGCAGCAGGAGTCGAGTACCGGCGGGTGGGTATAATACTTATTCACTTTTTCGTAGCCCCTCTCTCATCTTCCTTCCCCTACCACGCTCCGACCTCTCCTCTACGCTCCCTACCTCTTCTCCTTTCATACCACTTCTCCCGTATCTCCACTTTTCCCCTCCTCCCCTTTCCGCTCTTCCCTTCTCCCTTCTTTTCACCTTCCTGCCTTCCCTCCTAATCTCTCTCTCCCCGCCCCCCTAACCCTATCAGCCCATCTGATCTCCCCTCCATCCAGGTGCCGCGGATGCTCTCGGGCTGCTGACACAGCACGCCTACTCGCTACTAGACGTCCGCCAGGAAGGAGGACATCGGTAAGTCTTTAATCACTTCTCATCTGCTACTCCGTTTAGCGGACGATTCTGTATAATAACAGCCATTTGGAAATCCTCCGCCCCCTTTGACAAGATTTATACTCGTTTTGATAGCTACTATACGTTCTTGCACAGAATTTTGGCGTTTGGCCATGAGAAATTGTATATTCTGTCGCTCGCGACAAGCTGTCGCCGACTTTCACGTTGAGATGTTCCTAATACGGAGTAGATCTTCGTGAGCGAAATCTAGCGTAAATGTTGTCTAAACAGTCGTTAGTGTCTGAATTGTGCTCTGAAAAGGGCGATAAGGGTGCATCGTTCTCAATAGACAGGAAGACGCTATTAATATCTCTCTGAAACTTACGTGACACCGAGATTGTTTTCTGCTGGATAGAATCGTACTTGCAGCCTTCTCCGCGTCCGCAACCCGTGGGGATCTCATGTGTGGAAGGGAGACTGGAGCGATGGATGGAGGGAGTGGCCGGCGGAGATGAAGAAGTGAGTAATCGTCCGTCCGATGAGATAAATGCAGTAGCGAGCGGGCTAAACCCCTCTCCCTTCTTACTTTGTTTATTTCACTGGCGAAAGAGTCCGAAATGATTTCCCGCCGGTACTATTTATTGCCCGGAGAGGTGTAATTAAACTGGAGTTGGCGGGTTATTTGTTCCAGGGAATATTTTGCATGATTTTAATTTGAGGCGCCTCCTTCCCTCGGGCCGCAGTGAGTCGGGGACGTTCTGGATCAGCTACGATGATTTCCGCCTTTACTTTGACGCTGTCGACCTGGCCAAGGTTCGACTTAATTAATTAATTGATTAATTATGGTATACTGTATTCCAGATCCGCGATCACCTCGGATGGGCGGAGCTGCGCGTTCCGTGCACGATCGGCGGCGCGTGGGCGCACGATTCCATGTGGGTAAAGGGGCGGGGCATATGGGGAGGGAGGGAGAGGGCAGTGGATAGGAGGTACTGGAGGAGATGGAGAGAATTTGACGAGGGGGAGGGACTGGGGACACCAAGAGAGTTATTAATCTCCAGTGCCCTGATGCTGGTGGTGGAGCAGCCGACAGAGCTCGTCGCCTCCCTCTTCCGCGGTGGCAGTCGAACTGCTGATGATTCAGTACGTACGATATTTGGTCATTATGGGCAGCTCGTGATAACTTTGAAACACAGAGTCGACTGTTGTTCCGAAATACCTCGATGAGAAAGACAAAATGAAGTTTGTTGTTGCTTTTTTTTGCAGCCGATCGGCTGGAGTTATCGGTTCTAAACGCTTACTGAACGTATTTACAATAGTTGTGAAACATGAATCAGACAGGTTCTGGAATTGATTGTCTTTTTGGACCAGCATCGATACTCATTCATGAAATTCGCGGCAGCAGCGCACGCAAAAGTCATAATAGACTATGTACATATTCGTGAAATAACCGTATATTTTCGTGGAAGGTCGATTGGCCCATTCTTCAGGCCAATCGATATTCTAGGCCCATCAATACTCTTCAGGACGATCTGATGATCTGCGTGCACGCGGTCGATCATCGCGGTAGGGTGGGAGAGCTGGAGAGAAGATCGGATCGGAAGCCCTGCCACATGGCCACCACCGGAGACTTCTTCCTCCGATCAGGTTGGATTTTTACTGCGTTTACCAGGATTTAATATACTTACTGCGTTTAGCAGGAAATCATTTTCGAATAATATTTGCTCTCGATGGCATTTATAGAGACACAGTCCTTTTATGATATTATTTAGAGCTAATTACGATGATTTACGGACTAGGGGGTTATAAGATTCATCGCAATCCTATAAAAGATTATGAATCTACGGGATGATCACGATCATAAGTCAGGTCATAAACAAAACAAATTTCGTCTACACTTACTGGTACCTTACAGGCCACTACGTCGTGACGATCCTCTCCCTCAACAGCTTCAATCGAGGATCCTTCCGCATGGAAGCAAGTCTCGTCGTTCACAGGTACGCAAAACGATGGCCCATGACGGGGACCGAATCCCGGATACCCTCATCCAGTCGAGAAACGTAACCAACGGAGCCTAACCTCGTTTTTACAGTAACCGCCGTCTGTTCGGGGAGTCGATCGCGTGTCCCCCGCAGATGTCAACGGACTCGCTCGTGCAGGTGGCGCTGAAGGAGGGCAAGGTCCAGTCGGTGAGTTGCTGGGAAGTGGGGGAGCACCCGGTTGACTTGTGTTTCACTCTGCGAATAATTGTGCAGCAAATTTTGAGCTTCAATGCACGTGGGAAAAGTAGTTGCATCGTCAATTTTTTTTATCTCCGATCAACTACAATTTTCCTGTTAGGTTCGAAGCACTCGCTATGTTAGTATTTGTTTCTCGGTATCCCGCGTAGAGAAAACTGCACACAAAAAGGAATGTAATGTGAGGATCAGATGGTTGATCTTTGATCTCTGATTTGTGATCTTCAATCTTTGATCCTTGATCTTCCGCAGGCGATGCTGGATGTCGTTCCGCGGTTCCTCACCAAGAAATTCGGCGGCCTCCTCGTTCTCGTCGACAATACCAGCAAGTCCAACTACGTCCACGTCAAGGCGGACTGTGGGAGGTACGAATTTGGCACGCTGCCAAGTCCTCACCTCCCCTTTTTCAGATCATCAAATGTTCTCTCCTCCCGTGGCGCACTCTCCATGATCGACTCCATTCCGCCGATGAGTCGACAGGTACATTTCTTCGAGATTGAAAATTGCATCGAGCTCAAACCAGTCGCGAATCGGTTTTTCGAGCTCTCTAATATGGACAGGAATTGTGTAGTAACGATTCCTACGTAATTTATGTGGACTTAACTTACAAAACCATTTTCACTTTCTAGATTCATCGTGGTGATAGCGGGGGAAAATTACCTCGAACATTCATAGCGGTTGCGAATAGGTTTCACGAGCTCATTAATATGGACAGGAATTGTGAAGCAGTGATACCTTCGTAAAAGGGGTGTAAATAAGTTACAACACTATTTTTACTTTATAGATCATCGTGGTGCTGTCGCACTTCGATTCGACGAACGCGTACGTGGTGGAGAATCACCTGCAGATGAGGACGTCGCGGCTGGCGACGCTCGGCGACTGGACGGCGACAGGTTGGTGGCTCGTGATAACTTTGGGGCGCTCGTGATAATCTTGCCCTCGGCATAATTACTACGAGCGTTCATGATAATTTTATCGCCTACTAAATTATCACGAGCGCTCGTGATAAATTAAATCGGCGGTAAAATTTATCACGAGCGTTCGTGATCATTTGACACTGGCATAATTACAACGACCATGATGATACTGTTCTTCCCAGGTGATCTCGGTGGAGTCCACGCCGTCTACCCCCAGAACGGGCGCAAGGCCAGGGACGAATCCCTCCACCTTCCGCCCTTTGACCACACCGCCAGTGAGCATCTCCACGCGCCCAGAAGTGTATTTTACTAGGTGTAAAAATGCTAAAATATTTACCTAATGCTAATTAGCTCACCTCTGAACTATTCGAAAATTACAGCGATCTATGTACAAAGTTTGAAGCGCATTTCACGAGATTCTACGCAGTATCTAGGTAATTGTTAGACTGCATTCACAGCCGCGGGTATCGATTTACAATTACTCACATACACTGCATTGTAGCATAATTCGATCTGGTTGTGTTTTCTCTGTTGTCATACCCAATCATCAACGTTGTGACATTTCTCTTCCCCTACATCCCATCCCGTTGCAATCGCAGAGTGATTCACTACAGAGTGCCCTTCCCCACTAATACACCCATATCACCTCCAATTCGCGATAAATAATCAATACCTATTGATTTTAGCCGTATAGATTTTTTTTTACATACAAAAGCATAATATTTATCTGCATAAAAGAAAAGCAGCAATTTTTGCTCCTCCGAGCTTGACACGTGAAGGGGCAAAAGTTGAAAGCAAAATTAATTCGTCGTTGAAACCGGGGCGGGTGTAAATGTTCACGATTTGATGCAGTCGAACCGAATGAAAGGAGAACGGGCATCACAAAATTGGAAAGAAGACGGTCAAAAATGCGCTGCGCGTAATATCGTACAAAATGAAAGAAAGTCCACAGGGGCAACTAAACTCTATGGTAAACATGCAAAAATCTACTAATATCGAAATTTACACTAATAGTATCGTAAGTTGCACAATAACAGCTATCGTAATAATCATAATAATGGTATCGTAATTTTCACAATTATAGTTCGGAATGCAATTACTGGAGGAGCATGTGCATGGCAACGGCGGCGCGAGAAGACTAAAGCAGATCTACGGCTGGAACGATGGTCCTTTGGTGGAGGCCTTCGTGGCTTCATGATTGATGAGCGTGGTGCATGAGCCCTGGAGATGGTCGAGTTAGATTTATTCAGTTTTATCCTGTCATCCCATGAGATAAATACATAAATATACGAGAGGGAGAAAAGCTGATGATACGTGAGGGAGAAAAGCTGGAGGGAGAAAAGAGGGATACGAGAGGGAGAAAAGCTGAGAGCTGATGAAAAGAAAACAATCTGAAAGCGCCAATTCCTCAATCTCATTTAGTCTTCAGCACCGATCAGTGAATCCTCAAAATCATATGCCTTTGAACCCCGTTCATCTATGTTTCACAGGGTATTCATTACCGCTACAATGAATTTGGATGCAATATTACTGGTACATTAGATACAATAACAACGTGCACCATTGTTCCCCTCACCGAGTAAGCATCCAATACTTTGCAATATATCAGTTGACGCACCCCCAAACCATGTACATTTATGTTTCAGGAGCTCGATTAGTATCACGATGAATGAATGATCTTTCTAATAGGTAGAAGTTTTCGACCATGAAAACCCTTATCCTCGCTCCACTCACCGGGTAAATGGACAGTGCTGGCACTGGGCGTTGGCATCGGAGTCGACGAGCACGAGGCACACGACAGATCGCATTCGTCTGCAACAATTGTTTTATCATCCAACAATATCTAACCAATCAATATCTCTGGCACTCCCACAATTTCGCCTTCATTCAGTAGAAAGTGAGTACAAGGGAGAAACTACGTAGGCAGCTCCGAATAGAGACAAAATTAAGGACACATTTTGAAAAATACAATTGAAAACAGCAGTAACGCGCGACCGCGAAAAGCCGCTAATAGGTAATGGTCGGGGTTTCGTGCAGAGCTGCTCCCTTTATCTCATCGTTGACCGGAAGAGGGGAGGGGGTACCTATGAGGGCGAGGAGTTCCTGCGGACTCGGTCCCGACAGCGACGCCACGAGCGACGACGAGTGCGACAGCAGACCGAAGGACGCCGGCGATAGCTGAAGAAAAGGCCGTGTTTGATCACGAAATAGCCAGTCAATAAGTTTTTCATTTGTAAAATGCACCTAAAAAACTGGGTAAATCATGAGTCTATACAATGAAACTCCTAAACCAATGTTCAGAAACATATTCGAGCATACTCTTTAAAAAAGCACTGCCCTTAATTGGCTCAATCCACAGGACTACAGTAGCAGGGGTCCCGCCTGGAACCTTCTACCAGGTACTGTAGCCCTCCGGAAGAGGCTACCGTAACCATCCTCCCCACTGACCCCCTTCCCTCCGCTGCTGATGAGGGGTCCCTCGGCGCGGTCTCCGCCCTGTGATCCTCGGGAAGACGACGACAACGAGGCAGCAGGCGACGCTCCGCTACCGGCACCTGATGACAATTCAATCGAATCGATATATTGATTTTCTGTATTCTATTATTATTGTTGTATTCTAGAAAAGACAAGGCTGTCGTATTGTCATTCGAGTTAATTCACCCTAACTAACGATACTCTGAAACTCATGTGAAATTTCAAATAGGACGCACTAAAGATACGCCTTATCTATGAAATATGTAAGCTAAAATAAAATTTAAAAAACAATAAAGCTACAGTACCTCCCATGCCGAGTGCACTTCGCGTCGCGTAGTACTGATCGAGGGCCGTCGTCAGATCCCACATCTGCAACTTGATTTTTTAAAAAAATTTCACGTAAACCTGGCTGATGCATGTTTCACAGATACCGTTTAGCGCCGAAGTGTTGACGCTCCACGATAAAAAAAGTTCAGTTTTTCAATGAAAAAACATACGCGGATTGGAATATTCGCTGTATCACTCAAAGGAAATTAACCTAACTGGTTATGAGGCTCTAACGAAGGAATCCATAGAATTCGCAAAAGTCACGGTCTGCTTCGTTTCTGGGCCATCGTAGGTTATCGTTCACCGCCGTATCTCATTGTCAGACTTGATCTCCTTAGGCTGATCAGATATGTTTCAACCAATTCCCATTCCCTGGAAACACCCCTTCTAATCAATAGCAAACTATCGTGCACCCGAATCACTGTAATGAACACGCCAACCCCTGCCTTCTGCTCTAACGTGGGCGGAGAGAGGAACGTTGGCTTATGCATTTATCAATCGCTACTTTGTTTAGTGATCATTACTGCGTTTATCGGTCGCTACTGCATTTATCCGCAATTCCTCTCTCGAGTAGTACCTGAACACTGCCGGTGCTGGTGCCCATGAAGAGGAATCGCCTCGGCCTGCATCCGATGCGCGTCGATCCCTCGCATTCGTGCACGAGATACGACGTTATCGAAGAGCCATCGATCGAGCGGATCGTACATAATCTGAAAAAATAGCTTTTAAATTCGCGACTATTTAATTAGCCAACAAATGCCTTCTATGTTTCAGTCTTACCCTAAAAGGCCAAATCGTTTTCAGTCTCTAATTGCGGGAAGAATGTCCAAATATGTTTCGGGCAATTTCTAAATCATGGATATCTGCTTCACCGGCGATAAGCCTTTCAAACGATGCCATAAAACAAAACGACATAGCCACATTTGGCCCACTCAAATACCACGTGTACAACTGTCCAAATATATCGATAAGCCCCACAAATCTGGCATAATTGCCTTTCGCAGAATATCTGCATAGAATCAGCTGTTTTCATTTTGACGTTATCTAGATCCCAGGCGTTGGATTCTGGTTGCGGACTAAACATGTCCGGCGCGAAATATATGGTTGCTAAATGCAGTAAATCTGAATCCCTCACCTATCTCCTGTGCTCGCGAGTCGAACGAAGACTTGCGTAGAGTCCGGGACGACTCGTTGGATGAAGACCTGCTCGCCTTCCTGGTCGCCATACGGGCCTGCAAGGAATATTGATTAGTACAAAAATCAATTATCGATTTTCGCCCCCCAGCAGCGAGCTGGCTGCTGGCAGAACTAAAGACAGGGGAGGTGTGCTCTGTGCAGCGGGTGCAATGGAAATGGAAGCGAGGAGGGGTGGTCAAGAAATAGTTCACAAAAATGGAGAAGAAGGATAACGAACTCGAGTGTTCAACGTAGTACGGACCTGAAAGTGAAGGAGGACGCGATTATTGTACATGCTCAAAGCTACAGTAATTTATTGCATGCAAATATAAGGCGTGCTCACCCGCATCGGCGTAGTCGCTCTGCATCGTTTCGTCCGTCGACTCGAGCGAGAGGACCTGTGAAAGTACGGTAACTTTGAACAGAGTAGGATAATATTACGGTATCTTTGATTTTAAGCCGGCAGACTTAAATCTCCAGAGGAGTTATGATTGCTCGAACAAAAAGCTACTGTAGTATAACTCTTCTGTGCCCCAAGCTACAGTAATCAACCTACCTTGAACGAGGCGAGGCTGTTGCATCCGGGTTGCGTACTTATCATGCCTCGGAACCGCGTCAGACCCCATGACCGCACGTGATTGTACTCCGAACAGACTGGAAAAAATCAATAACATTAATTTATCGATCGATAAATTTACCCGAAATCAAGTGGTGCGTCGTGAGGGCGACCCTCGTGATGGGCGACGCGTGCACAGTGTATGTCTGCAATGGAGTAATTGCACGATGTACAAGGGTGAATTTGGAAAACTCGCTCCAGCACCATTACCAACCTGGAAGAGCTGCGGGCCGTGGCCGACCGTCTCGGGGTGCTGGACTATTACGCGAACTGCTCCGGCCGATGTCCCGTACGCTATCTCAATCCAGTTGCCGCAGACGGCTGGAAACAATCGATAAATATGGAAAAAAAATAAATTGTAAAAATCAATAATCGATAAATGATCCCGCACTAGTCTTGGGCGTAAGGTAGACGGAGATGGCTGTGATGGAGTCGCCGTTAGGGTCCTGGAACAAATTTCCATCAATTCGAGCTCATTGTCAGGGGAATTTTCATTAAAATTTTAAGTCGCTCATAGTAATCTTCGTGATAAATCTGGGCCTTCGTTGTAATTCTAGTGACAATTTTTTCAGCACCTTGTACAACTCCGTCACGAGCAGATCGTTGTCCTTCATGCGCAGCGGGAACTTCTGCATGTCGACGTAGTACATCGAACTGAAGAATATTATTTTGAACAGCTTATGTTCCCTCGAATTACTCGATTCATCGCGGAAAATAATTGAAAGCTCCAATTCTCTCGGCCATGAAAAATAACCGAATTCAAACCAATAAACATAAACAGAACCCACCCATTATCGCATCCCAAAATGAGCGACGAACCCGCCGTGTCGTAGCAAGCGATGGAGGCGCCGATTTCTGAATAATAACAACTATATATTTTATTTAAAAAAACAGCTCGAACAGACTAGGCCGATTAGTGTTTCACTCCATGCAATACAATCAACACCCGTACAAGGTACAATAGTCCACGTAAGCTATTGATCTCAACATCCACGATGCCTCTTTTGCCCCGCTCAAAGATACCGTAGTCTGAGCTCACCTTGGACCTGCCAATTCTGCGTCATTGACTGCCAGATGCCGACCTTGCCCATCTTGCTCAGCGCCACGAGTTGGCTACCGATGAAGAAGAGCTTATCGATGTGAACGTCGAGTTGGAAGCTGCCTGCAAACGTCACCCATAACGCAGCCGGTCGAGGACTAGCTCGTCAACACCGAGTTTAGTGGTTCGGATCCTGGACGGGCTGCTTTTGCGGAGCTTACCAATCTTGACGGCTCCTCCGTTCTCGCTGTTCTGCAGGCTCCAGAGGTCGACGGAGCCGTTGACGAACGACATCGCCAGCATCTTTTCGCTGGCCTGTAAAATGGTGATATATATTTTTCAGAGCAATTCCAACCTGCGCTCCAAACTTGGTATTCAGTGCAATGTGGCCGACGGGCATGGTAAGGCGCGGTGACGTGAAGATGATGTGCCAGCCGACAGAGTCTTTCATCCTGGAACGATCAGATTTATTACCAGAATTGTACCACCACACAAATTTATCGCGAAGATTACTACGAACAACTCGTACCGGAAGACGCAGACGTATCGGGGATAGGCGATGGCGAGGGCGTTGCCATGAGCCTTCAGAATCTTCACGCGCCGCGGGAACATTCGCGTCAGCGCCCGATCCCTGCAGCCAACCCGGTGATAATATGTTTCATCAACCACACATCATTGGTATAAACAAGTTGCTGAATTTGTGTTTCAGCAACTTCTAATTGTCAATTATGGCAATTACATGCTGATAGCATCAGGATTTGCGCTGGAACTAAAACTTTAAATCCATACAAACAACACTGTCCGTCTGCGATGCTATGCAGCGCTTCAGTGCTGCCATTGGCAGCATTGAAACGCAAGCGAGCAATCGATAGGCTCTCGAAACCAATCAATACCGTATGCCTCTTCTTACCGTGCCATGGCTGACTCCTCGCCGGGTGCAGCAGTTCCTCGTTGTTGTTGCAGCTTCAGTGCAGAGAGCTCCGAGCGGATCTAGAATTTATTAGGCAATGTAAATGTAAATATAATGTAAATATATAATCCCAAACACGGTCCCATCAATTCTTTTCAATTGCCCCGAGGAATAACCAGTGGTTGACACTCAGAATCACGGTGATTGAGGATGACGGGAATTTTGACGTGCGGGGAAACGGGAAGAGTCATAGCAAGATTCTAGATGACATAGGCATCAATAATTAATGCTTTCCCATTGCAATCGAGAATACCAAATAGTTGAAACACAAAATCACAGGATTTGGAGTAGGGAAATTTCTTGTGAGAAAAAAATTAATTAAACCAACTTACAAATTTATTGAGATCATACGAGCTGCGTTTCTTGTGTGTCGGCGTAAAGCGAGCGGGCTGCAGAGATCAAAGATCATTGTTTACATTCGTGCTTGAGCCAATTATTCATTCTCACCCTAACCCCAGAAAATTCGTATTCGACATCACGCCAATTTTCGATTCTAGTCGAAATGTGACAATGTTTCATCACTTTGTAATTAGCTAGAGATTTGTAGCAGGACTGTTGCTGTAGAGAAAGTTCTCTCACTAAAAAAAATTAGATTCAACAAACATATCACGAATTCGAAACGGTGGGATAAAAATACATAAAATTATTTCGAACCTGCGACTCGACGCTGGCAGCCCTGCCTCCGGGCTGCTGCGCGTGGCCGCTTGTTGATCCTGGAGGAGTCGTCGACGAGGACGAGGGAGAGCCCTGACAATGAGAAGGTTATCGATCGATTGAAGAGGGGCATTGATCGATTGGGGGAGATATCGATTGAGCGGGGGTATCGAACCGTGCCCCAGTTCCAGCTACCCGCCATATTCGTCGTGTACTGCTGCAGTTGCGAGGACGAGGACGACGCTGTGCTGGGACCGCGGAAGAAGAGGTGCTGGAATGTTCGGCATTTATTTTTTTACTACGAATTGAAGAAGAACTGATAGAATTCGGCTCAAAATATTATATCAAT
>JACMIG010001074.1:0-23242 GCA_014805385.1 Levipalatum texanum
CTTCGCGGTAAGCAGCGTAGTGATCTATTTTCTGCCGCAGAAGATAGATCACTACGCTGCTTACCGAGAAGGTAGTTCGTGCGTCGCCTCCGCATCACTATAATACCGGACAATATCTGTTCCGTTGACTTCCCTCATGGCTCCGATGATTCACAGTTGATGAAACTGATGATAATCAGCGGTTCCGCCAGCCGGCTCGAAGGAGATTTTTTGAGTGGAGGAACTATCTCCTCTCGGGGATCTATCTATCTTCTCTCAGCTCTTAGCTCCTCACTCTTGCATTCTGCCACTGATGAAGTAAACTGTCTTCTTTCCTTCTCTTCTCGCAGTCAAAGGGGTCATCGAAGGGACCAAAGGGGTTCCGAGGACGCGGCGGTCCTTGGATGGCCATTCAGGACCACAGGGGTTCCTCGGGTGGTTTCAGGGAGGCACGGGGGTCTCCCTCATAGGGTTTCAGAGGGACATCGGGGTCTCTCTCATTGTATCACCTGGAAGATCCCACTTTCTGCCCATACACTCATCAACGTACGAGACCACCTCCTGGATCGTGGTGGATAGCTTCCGCCTTGTGACCCGTAATATTGCATCGGTCCCGTAAAACATCTTGGGACCCGCAAACTTTCACGGGTGACTTAAACTCACCCAAAAAAATTTCTTATTATCGTACACTTTCGTGGGACCCAAAAACATTTTTGAAACATGTATACCTTCTCGGGGCTCATATACGTTCATGGAAGCCGTAAACTATCTTGGTACTCCCAAAAAGATTCTGGGATCCATACTTAAAGAAGGAGTAGGAGCAACTTTTTTGGCACCGTGCCAACCACAGTGGAGTGCATTTGCCCATACGTCTACGTATTGAAATGCAGACATTTCAATACGTAGACGTATGGGGAAAGTGCACTCACACTGTGGCTACAAAATTGCTCCCACTCCTTCTCCTCTGATAAAAAAATAGTTTCTTGAGACCAGCAATATGCTGAACAGCACATCCTTCTCCTCGGTGGTTGTCGCTGCCGTGCTCGATGTCGATGGACTGGGCGATGTCGACGTCGAAGTGCCTGTGGTCGTTGCCGTGCTCGTAGACGAAGTGACTTTCGACACTGAATTCGACTATTTCAACCCCAAGAGTGTTTGATTCTCACCATTAAAATACGTCATAGTTCCGTCCTTGGTTATATTCACGCCGGGCAGGATATTGCACGCCTCGCGTTGACCGCAAATGAGTACCGGGTCTGTATCAAAGGTTCGCCAATGGGGGGAGGGGGGTTGGTCTTACCGTAGTGACGACATGTCGCAGGAGCGACTAGAAGTATCATCGGTACGATGATCCACGTGGCAAAGTCGTACTTCTTCGACTTCATCCTGAAATGATTCCTTTCGTCAAGAGGATATCGCGGTAAGCAAAAGAGTACGGTATCTCCTAGCGCATGAGAGAAACGGAGGAAGGAGGGTGCAAAAGCCGCCCCATTCAGTTCTACGTTTGATTATCGCTACTGCGGATACCAGGTTGACCAGATTCGAAGTTTCACAGCTAAAACTGTAAGGGGAGAGCTCGGAGGAGGGGGCACTATACGAAAAAGGATGGAACTGGAAGTGAATGTGGGAGGGGGATCCGGGATTCCTTCATGACAACGGAATGTGAATTCGGGCTTCCATCACTCTTCATCCCATTCCCAGCCAAGTTTCCATTGACAACAGCAGTCCCGAGGCTCCTTCCGAAGTCTCGCTACCGTACTTTTTCCTCCTCCCGCGGCCAAACCTCCATAGTAGTCACCCCCCGGCCGCAGACATTTTCACGATTTTTGTGTCTTTTCTCTGTGGGAATGGGCCAACTTCTTAGCGGTATGTCGTTTGAGCAGTAATGAAAAACACAATAATAAGAGGTGGGCGATTAAAATAAAATGGTAAAACTACAAGTACGTGTCGTGAGCCGAGGGGGAGCGGGAGTTGTGTAATTTGGGATGCCGCCAGGATGCCGCCGCTCCCCCTCGGCTCAGTATACACACTTGTTGTTTTACCATTTTATTTTAATTGCCCACCTCTTATATGATGTGGGAGGAACGAAGCTGTACACTCACGGAATGAATACCCGAAGACGGGCCTCGATCCAAGGGAATTCTTCCTCTTTTTCAGGCCACGTGTTTGGCGGTTATTCGATTCGGATCGACAGTTGAGACGCGCCTCGAACTTGTACATGTCCGCCGAGAGAGTGTTGCTGAAAGATGGAGGTAAATTGTGATGTATAACTTGAGTTTTTCCCTCACACGAAACTTCCCAAATTATCTATTTATTCCCGATCCACCGTTTCTCGTTGTCAAATCGTCTGACAATTTCAAGACATTTTCAGAGGGGATCGCATTTTAGAAGTTTACTACCCCAATTTGACGACTACGTTCATTTTCATTTCGCAATGACTGAAGCCTCAAGATGTATGTATTGTCAGCGGGATTATCCGTACGGAATCTAGGCCCTAATCGATGTGACAATGGGAGGGGTTCCGATTGATAAGCAATGGGTTTCGGGGTGTTTTTTTCTTCCAATGGGTTTCGATTGGTACGCAGCGTATTTATCCAGTGGGCTTTGAGTGTTAATTCTACGCGTGTAGCTAATTCCACCGGCCACAGCTTTCTGATCAGTCTGTAGGTAGAATAACTGCATACCGTACTACGGCGATCTCGACGGCACTGCCAGCTGAATTCGGAAGCGAACTTCGAGGTCGTCGCCACTGCAAGATACCACTCATTTTCGATGATAAATGGAAGACTACCCCTTTCCTAATAATAAGTTGAAAGGAATACAAATCAGTATATTTCCCCCCAAGAAACATATCCTCCCACTCGCCTGTTCCTCCAGTACACACGGCGATCCAGCACGCTCGAGTTAGAAAGAGAGACGCCAGAGAAAACAGAGGCACGCTCTCTCCTCATTGGCTGCTGAATACCTGAATACGGTATTATCCGTTTGCGATCCCGTTTTGGCCTGCGATGCCTATAACAAAGTTGCTAAACACCGCAAGTGGCAGTCTGTACTCACTGTATCATTCGTACTCCGGACCGCCGTGGTACGGCGTCGGCATTGTATTGCAGCAGAGTGGATGCCATGACCAGATTGACTATCAAAACGAAGGAGTATCTAATGTACGGGGGTCACCACATTTCGACCTTACCGCAACCCTTTTCATCCGAATTGCTTCGGGGTACGCGAAAATCGTCTGATTGTCGTACATATGCAGCATTAGCCTGTAATGATACATTTCAGTTGAACTAAATTAGAATCAATTCGGATACAGTTCAATGGTTCATCGAAGGTGACACGAAACAAGATTCAACCGCACCAGATAGAGAACGAAAATGAATGCAGCATGTCCGATTCTCGCTTGCGATCGACGATGGTATCGCGGCGTGGTCTACAAGGATTATTAAATATTGTCGGCGGAATATTGTGACGCACCCCAACCTTTGCAATTGGCATTCCGAAATCGCGTAGAATGGACTGCGTAAAAAGTGCGCGCTTTCGCACTATTGCCATGGTGCGCGATCTTTCAGAGCGAATGGCAATACTTCGCGCCCCAGTGCGAAAGCGCGTACTTTTTGCGCAGTCCGTTCTACGCTATTTCGGAACGCTAATTGCAAAGGTTGGGGTGCGGCACAATAAACGTTCCGGTCTCTTTCCACAGTTCTCTCGAATCCCTAGCCGCCTGACAACGAGAGAACAGTGGAGAGAGATCGTATCTGTACACGAGCGTTCCGTTCGCCCTGCTCTCTTCATTGGAAATGGTGGTTTCCCTCGTCGTCCAGCAGGTTAGAGACTATGTATTGAGAGAGGGCGTAATATGTACATGGATAATTCTCCCAATAAATATATGGGGAGCGAATTCGTGAAATATATATTGCAAGGAACCACAACGGTGCATTAGCATTTCCGATCTTTCTCAGCATAACGCCCGATTGATCTACTGGGTCCTCGAGAAGAGTTCGCAGGAGCTAACTGGGCCCCCACACGTCCCACCTCCGAACATAAAAGTGGGCTCAGCAATGAGAACGTTGCACAAATCACATAATTCCTGTTGTACAGAAGAGCCATGAGCGGGAGGGTGGGGCAAAAAGAACTGAACCGTCACTTGGGAGTGAGCACGAACGGCCCAGACGACTTGCCTAGAAACTCATGAGTAGGGTTGCCAAAACGGACAGTTCAGGCCGGTCTAGAATTGCGGATATCCACATCGACTATCAGGATATCCGCGGATATCCAGACAGTCGATGCGGAAATCCGAAATTCTAGACCGGCCTGAACTATCCGTTTCGACACAAGAGAGTAGCGAGGGGAGGAACGGAGGGAAGAGTATCAAGGATGCGAATTGAGGGGAAAGGAAGAGAGGGAGGGGAATAGTGGAGGGGCCAGGGCAGTGGCCGAGGCAACGGAGAGAGGGGGGAAGGGAGGAAGAGAGGAGATCGCCTCTTACGGAGTGGGGCCTACGAATGGAGGCACTAATGGAGGCACAGGGGTTGTCTAGGGGATTGTCTGACGGAGGTCTGAAATTTATTGCTTCTCACAGACCTTGACCCAATGACCAGTATATTTTCCGCAACTGGAATAAATGCACTATCTCTGAAACTCAATTGAATATTCATTACCTCC
Source organism: Levipalatum texanum (assembly GCA_014805385.1). Classification (NCBI taxonomy): domain Eukaryota; kingdom Metazoa; phylum Nematoda; class Chromadorea; order Rhabditida; family Diplogasteridae; genus Levipalatum; species Levipalatum texanum. The sequence continues at coordinate 4,642 of JACMIG010001074.1, forward strand.
CCATACAAAGAGCTGCTATTGCGGCAATGAGGGGAATGGCGAGTAGAATAAAAGCCAGGGTCGTCTACTGCCTCCGGCTGAAAGGGTGAGTCTTCCCTCCCTGGACCCCCCCCCCTCTGGTGCCTGCTTTCCGTAGAATGAGATCTCTCCCATACTCTGCTCTCGTTGTTGGTTCTTTGGGCGGGGAGGCTCCGCCGGCCTCCGCACATCGACCTCTCGGTAACATAACACGTCTTCCCCCAATATCTGTCCCTTTACTCAAGCGAAAATAAATTCATGGGGGCTGGTTGTGGTTTTCTAAGAGGAAAATTTTGCACTTTTGTTTTCCACCCGAAAAGGCACCCCTTCGGATGTGACGTCATTTTAAAGATCGAAATAACAGCAATAAGTGGCGTTTTTACTCCAGTCGTTAGCATGGACAAAACAGTTTGCTGGGGCTCATTTTCACAGCACTTCCAGGATCATCCCCATTATTACGATTACTACAATATGAGCTTGCCAGGGCACCTAATCTGCTTATTATGCCTCTTGGAAGGGGGTGCGCCGTCTCGGCGCTCTTATTCGGACAATTGTCACGCTTTTTCGCAAGGGCATAAAAATCAGTTGAAACGGATTTATAGGTAAATAAGGGGTATCTCTTCCGTCAAAACTTTGAAGAAGGACTTCATGGATCGTGGGGCTATTCGAAGATTTTGGCTCTTCGTTGCGAGTTCATCTTCATTGTTGCGGATCGATCCATCGCGCATGAATACATAGTCGGGAAAAAAAAGCGGAGTAATGAATCCAACAATAGCACAAACCCTATCGCAAAGTAACTACTATCGCGAACAAAGGCCGATAAGAAGATAGGCGAGGTAAAATGTGGTAGTGGAGAAAGGAGGGGGAGGAGGCCTTATATACCCCAGCGCCCGTTCGAATAGCCCATCTTCTGCAGCACCGGGTTGATTAGATCGATGAATAGTTCCGCGAGCTGAAAGGGGCGTCGTCTTCGCGTTCCCCTTTGCACTTCATACCTTCGTCGAGTACTTGTGCACTATGCTGTTCTTCCTGTTGTACAACCACGCATTTTCGAACATCAGCCACATGTCGTCACTAAATTGCCCAGGGTTCTTGTATAAGCCAACACGATGTCGAAGTAATCGGGGATTTCGAGGAAGATAGGGTCGACAGGTTGCTGAAACGAGTCATCAAGGTCTATGTGGCAACAGGGCGGGGCACCTTGAAAGGAACAGCGTCGTCGGATCGGTCGAGTCTCTCCAACACAGGCCTCAGGTATCGACGCAAATCATCGGCATCAAAGACCTTAAGTAGGAGAGTAGAAGAGGGAAGTGAAGGTTGAACGGACTCTTTCCTCTCCTCCGGGGGGAAGCGACGGCTCCTTGTGCTCCTTCTTCGGTGTCGATACGTTGTCGCGTCCAGCCATGTTCGAGTCGGGAGTGGAAAAGTGAGTGAGGAGAGTGCTCGAGGAGAGAACTCGCTGCGATTGACTCTTTCTTCGCTCACTTCGCAGTCCAATACCTCTTCGCACCTCCGCGTGATGCTAACCTTGATGCGCAGGTCTTCGAATTCAAAAGTCTGGGGACTAAGGAGATATTTAAATTTCAAAGCTGTCTGCGCATCAACGAGATCATCGCGCTGAAGTGCAAAGAAGTGATGAGCTGCAAAGTGAGCGAAGATAGAGTCATTCGCAGCGAGTTCTCTCCTCGAGCACTCTCCTCTTCTCCACTCCTACTCTTCTCAACAATGGCTGGACGTGACAACGGCTTCTCTCTTTACGGTATGAATTCTACTCATTTTTATCTGATGCATTGATGTACCTTTCCCCTTCAATTCGTCCAATTTTCAGTCGGAAACCTTCCCTACCAAGCGACCGAGGACGACCTCGGCAACTTCTTCAGCCAGGCCGGAAACGTCACCAATGTTCGGTGAGTTCCTATTCCAGATTTGGCTATTTTGAAAATGGATTAAAATAATAGTGTATGCGTTCAGCATCGTCTTCGACCGTGAGACTGGTCGGGCCAAGGGATTCGGATTCGTTTCGTTCGCCGACGAGGCCGGGGCTCAGAATGCCATCCAGCAGTTCAACGGCGCCGACTTCAACGGCCGCTCCCTCCGAGTCAACATGGCCAATCGTTAAGCGATGATTGGCTTTTCATTCGCTTTTTCATCCATTTACCTTTTGCTCATCTTGACATCTTCTCAATCTAAATTCTTGATTTCGCCTTCCTATTGTTTTTGAATGAATTAATAAAATTAGAATTCGCACATGTCACCGGAAAAAACAGGTCTCCGTCATGCAAAAACGAAGCATTTTCCAGTGATGTTCTAGTGGCGAGGAAGTAATTCTTCTCTTCTATATGTGCTCTCCTGTACACTAGATTTGGAGCGCACTGATGACACTGTCGACATGACCGATGACCTCGAATCCCTCAACTATTATTATTGTGGATAACTGGAATTGCTTCGAAAGATCTTGAAATTTAGGGATAGTTTGTCCTAGAGCTTTCGAGGCACAAATGAATTGAGGAAAGTCCCGTATTCGCTGTATCTCAAATGGAATCATCGTCGATCAACATCAGCGACGATCGTCGCTGGTGGATTAGTTTTCCAACCGACGCCGTGAGGTGCTCAGTAGTTCCAGGCCTGCCAACCGTAACCCTCCATCTAACTGCACTTTCTCCACAGGCTATGCCCCTACACCTCGAATTCATCGACAAATGCCTTTGCACCTGTGAGAGACTAAAAATGAAGAGACTCTAATTGCACCAAGCTGCGAATGATTTTCGGAATTTACTGAAAAAAACTCGATGCTTGCGATGTCAGATACAACATTCATTTATAAACATGTTTTTTGATTGTGGACATGGGGAAAAACGACGAAAACGAGGTTTATAAATTTGGATGAGATTCTAACTCATCTTTGAGAGTGAACAACAACAACAACAAATTCATAGAGCCAATAATGAATCGCTTATCGATTGGCCATGTTGACTCGGAGGGAGCGGCCGTTGAAATCGGCGCCGTTGAACTGCTGGATGGCATTCTGAGCTCCGGCTTCATCGGCGAAGGAAACGAATCCGAATCCCTTGGCACGGCCAGTCTCACGGTCGAAGACGATGCTGAAGGCATTCATTATTATTTTATCCCAGTTTCGAATTTGTAAAATCTGGAATAGGAAATCACCGAACGTTGGTGACGTGTCCGGCCTGGCTGAAGAAGTTGCCGAGGTCGTCCTCGGTCGCTTGGTAGGGAAGGTTTCCGACTGAAAATGGTACGATTTGAAGGGGCATTGAGGGTTGGATGTATGGAGGAGGGAAATGGGGGGCATAATTGTTACCGTAAAGGGAGAAGCCGTTGTCGCGTCCAGCCATTGTAGAGGAGAGTCGGGAGTGGAGAAGAGGAGAGAGCTCTAAGAGAGAACTCGCTGCGAATGACTCTATCTTCGCTCACTTTGCAGCTCATCACCTCTTTGCACTTCAGCGCGATGATCTCGTTGATGCGCAGACAGCTTTGAAATTTAAATATCTCCTTAGTCTCCAGAATTTTGAATTCGAAGACCTGCGCATCAAGGTTAGCATAACGCGGAGGTGCGAAGAGGTATTGAACTGCGAAGTGAGCGAAGATAGAGTCATCCGCAGCGAGTTCTCTCCTCGAGTACTCTCCTCACTCACTTCTCCACTCCCGACTCTTCTCGAACATGGCTGGACGCGACAACGGTTTCTCCGTTTACGGTATTAATTGTTTCTATCTTATCCATCAATCCAACCCTGAATGCTCCTTCAAATCCAGCTCCTTACAGTTGGAAACCTTCCCTACCAAGTGGGCGAGAACGATCTCGGCAACTTCTTCAGCCAGGCCGGACACGTCACCAACGTTCGGTGAGCATACAGATAAACTTTTATTAAAAAATATTTCGAAAATATAAAATATTAATAAAGGTCTTCAGCATCGTCTTCGACCGTGAGACTGGCCGCCCCAAGGGATTCGGATTCGTTTCCTTCGCCGACGAGGGCGCTGCTCAGAATGCCATCCAGCAGTTCAACGGCGCCGATTTCAACGGCCGTGCCCTCCGAGTCAACATGGCCAACCGATAAGCGACTGATGGACTGGCTTTTCTTTCATCGCATTGTTGACTCTTTGTATTCAACTGTTTCCTTACGTTATACCAACCCAGCTCATCTTTCGATCGATACTGTAGCGTTCATATTTTCGTTGATCCGATAAAATTTCTGTGGTTTTTTAATTCGTCTATCGGTTGAAAAGTTCGTTATTTTACAAAATTCGTTTATTAACGCCGAAATTGCGCAAAACTGGCGAATGTTTTTCGCGCATCGCCGTGATGCGCCTTCGAATGAAGTTTTTGTCTTGGTCAGGATCTTGGACAAAATTCGTGTAGAGGTTCCATTATTACTCTAATCGTTAGCTCTTGGCCCCCTTCCCCAGGCACACTTTCTCCCCATAAAAGCGATTGTGAAATCTCGTTATTGAAAAGAACGCTCGGATCCTTCTGAAATTGCCAGGGGGGAAACTGCTTGAACGAATTCCACGAGTCCTCTTGTTCGCAGGCGAACCGTTGCTACATTATTGACCGGTCTTCTAAAGCTTCGGTTTGCTGTGGCCCAGAACAATTTGATGTTTTGTTCATCTGGTAATTGGTAAACATTGCAGTTCGTGCATATATTTATCGTAAATATTTACTATGCAAGAAAATAACACACGAGAAGAATGTTTTGAGAATCTGTAATTAACGCACTGTTGTCATCTCATCTGCAACACCTTCCAGAGGAACGAATCACGGTCAATGATGTTGAAGATAGTGAAGATCGTGAGGTCCTCGTACTTGTGGGACATGCTTTCCTGTAAAATGTCGCTCACGTCAGAAGATGCTATCAGCATTTGCTAACAATAAGCGAACGTGTTTAACCACGATATTAAATCGTCACAGTCCATTTTTTCTTGCGTTTCTCTATTCTAACCTGTACGCTATCGATGAAGGCTGTAAGTTCTCCTATTCGGCCTGCGTAGTGCTCTTGACCGAGGAGTCTCCTGACAAACTTTCAGAATATCTCCGGCTCAAATAGTACCGGTAATAGTATCCGAGGTTCGTGAAGACGCCTTCACGCATGCGGGCACCCGCCTCGTCAGTCAGCGAGGAAATATTATTTGTTGCTGTAATTAAAGGAATACGTGCGGAGTTTTGAATCTATTCTAGAAACGGCCATTATAAATGGTTGCAGAGCAAGCTTTCGAATTCCTATAAGGAACGGTTTGGGCTCTGTTACAGATGATCGGTCCCATGTTATTTTGCATGGCACCCAACAACTAACAGAGCAAAGTTTTGTTTCGGATAAAGTTGTCAAAGAGTTCATAACGGTTGAGCTTCTTGCCCGGTGTCCACAGCAGCAGTGAGAGGAGTGCAGCCCATTCTGTTTCGCTCACTTCCAGTCGTCGAAGGGTCGAACGGAGCGCGACGAGTTGCGGGAAGATCGAGTTTGCGATGAAGGCACTGGATATGATATTATTTATTATCTGGGAAGGTGGTAAGCATGGGGGTCGAGACAGTGGTTTTCGATAAGGGTGTTCCGCGCAACAGCTTACAAGATCGATGGGGTTTTGTTTGAGAACCTCCGAATTTTTTTCCAACTCGATGATCGGCCTTGGCATGATAGAAACAGAAAGGCCACCCACTGGACGATGTCTTTCTTGACGTCGCCATCGAAATCGTTGGTGAAGTGCTTCTCCCAGCAGGATGGATCGAAATAGCCTGTTACGCCGACTGGGCTGTAACAAGAGATGACCATGAAACTATTGTGATTTGATGACGAGGAATTTTGCAAAATTATTTTCGAAAAATGATTTCCACTTTGTAACGAATCTACGGCACGAATGTGTGCAGAGATTTCGGATGTTCGATTTTGGGTCCGTACTAGAGATTAAGGAAAAATTCAATGATACAGTACGCGTGTGGATGAAGAACAGTTGAGGAGATCAATCGCCGCGCTGATTCCATGTGCAGCAGTCGCATGATGAACCCATTCAGAATCCGAGTCTGCATTTTTATTTTTTATGCGATTTTCGCATATTTCTCGCCTTATCCTCATCAGGAAAGGTGCAGTATTCGGGGAAAGACCCCTCGATGAAAGAACGAAAGTGTGGATAGGATAGTTCCATCATCTCGCTGAACAAATGATGAGGGATCACTCGCTGCGGCTGGAAAACGGATTGAGAAGATATTGTCGGCAGGATGAACGTTCCGGACAAGTACGCTCATCGTCCTACAATGTCTCTCCACTGTTTCTCTCGTTGTTTGGCGGTTAGAGAAACGAGGGAGATCGTAGTGCGATGAGCGTATTGTCCGGAACGTTCATTCGACAATAGCTTTGCCTACCGAATTGAAATTGCCGCCCAGTGATCCGTGCTCAAGTGGAAGGACGCGAAGTTCGATGGCGCGTCGTTCGATCACCAATCGACTGAAATGAACTTTGCGCTATTACCGAGAACATAAGGGATTCTGAACTCTCGTTACTAACATACAGAAAGAATTCGATGTTTGTAATAACAAAATAAAAATTGTTTTGGAACAGAAGCCGTATATTTTCATTCAAAACGCATTGTGTAATAGCAAGAACCGCATTGACTCGGGCACGCTACCATTAGAAAGACTCACTCGTAGTTCTCGACGACTCGCTTGAGGAGATCGTAGTTGCCGGGAGGTTCAGGAGGAGTTAGCGAAAGTTCTGCCTTTGATATCTCCACTTTCCTCTTCATCGACCCGATGCGCATTCCCGCTTCTTTACATTTGTCGTAGCGGCAGCGACGACAGGGCGGCTTGTCAGCTGGAATAGTGTAGTTGTGACATAACGGATCGCTACAGCGATTCAAGAACGGAATACATGAATGGTCTCAAACAACTTGTCTGAAACATAACTATTGTCCGGTATTAAAGTGACGCGGATGCAGCGCGCGAACTACTCCGCGGTAAGCAGCGTAATGAGTGATCTACTGCGCTTGATTGTATTCATTACGCTGCTTACCGCGGAGTAGATCGTGCGTCGCCTCCTCGTCACTTTAATTCCTGATAATCGTACATTTTTGAAACGACAAACGCGACAGCTATTGAAGTACGGAAAACGCGAACGCTCTCAAACAACTTGTCTGAAGCATAACAATGCACATTTTTGAGAGTTGCGTTGTCAAGATGTCTACGAACTAGGTCTATCAAATGGGTAAAAACCGGACAATTCCCTCATCGCCCTACGATCTCTCTCCACTGTTCTCACGTTCTCAAGCGGTTATAGAAACGAGAATTATGGAGAGAGATCGTAAGGCGATGAGGGTATTGTCCGGAACGTTCATTCTGCCGACAATACCTTTGTATCGAAATTCCTTAATATTGTCCGGGTGTTAAAGGGATGCGGAGGCGACTCGCGAACTACCTCTGCGGTAAGCAGCGTAGGAATGATCTACTGCGCTGCAGTTCATTCACTAGGCTGCTTACCGCAGAGGTTGTTCGCGCGTCGCCTCCGCATCACTTTAGTACCGGACAATAATAAAGGATAATAGTTACCTTTGCAAAGCTCGCACTCTCCGACCCCTCGACACGACCCGATCCTCTGTGTCTTGACGCATCGTTGGAAGAAAGAGGCACAGGGTCGACACGAATCGACGCCGAAGAAGGCGCCAGTCGATGGGGACGAGCAGACGAGACAGCCACGGGGCATGGTGTAGGAAATCTCGCCCGCTTGTAAAGTGCACTCCCTGCACGCAAGAGTGCACCTTAAAGGTAGGCGAGATTTACTACACCATATTTTTAGTTGCATCTATCTTATATTATGTCGAAATGAGATATTGTCGAGAACTCATGAGAGGTAAAATGTACGCGAAGGTCTGGTGGTTATAGCCCTTTACGAGTACAACACACTGCTCGATGTGCGTTCTCTACGTGGGAAGCAGGAGAAAGGAACATGCAAACGATTGAAACCTTTGTGACAAACTGCGATAGTAGCAAGTCGCGTGATGCACAGAGCAAGCAGCGATCGATGATGATCCGAACGTACTCTCGTCCTCTCCCTCTCTCCCTCTCCTACCTCCCACCAACTTCCCCCTTCAACCCACCCCCCCCCCTAGCAGGATTGGGAAGTTGACACTCACAAATTTCTCACAGCGCCATCGATATAGCGGAGAAAAGTTCCATGTATTGATGTGTTTCGGTTGGGAAAAAAGACTGGCACACGCATTTAAATAATTTATCTGAAGTTATGATGCATCTGCAATTTTGTTACATGGAAAATCTTTTGAGTTTTTTACGATTTATAATAAAGTTTATGTGCACATGTACATAATTTGCAATTAGGTATGCTACTTCTAATAGCGGTCATCATGGAAAAGATATTAAACTGAATCAGAAATCGGGCAGCGCGGGCTCGTACTCGTAGTCGCAGAAGCCAGGACCGTATCTGCAAATATTTAATTTTAAAAAATAAAAAAATAAAAAAATAAAAAATATCACGTTCATTAATGTATGCAAACATTTCGCTACAGGATAAGACTCAAAACTGCCCGCATTCTTTTCAAAATTCTGACTGAGTTTACAGATGAAAATAACAAAAACAACTATAACTCAAAAATGTAGAATGTTTTGTTTTCTACATTTTGTGGAAGTTTTAAAGTAATAAAATAATAATAAATAATAAAAAGCGATAATAATAATAAAAATAATAATAAAAAAGTGATTATTGACCCCGGCTGGACAGGGAATCCCCTCTCCTTCATGCGGCAGATCCATTCGGATAGTCGCGGCCACACAGCATCGCCCTGTATTTGGGGGTGTATTTTACCAAACAGTATGGTGTACTAAATCAAGCCTGCCTTTAAAGTGCACTCTTGCGTGCGCGAAGTGCACTTCACAGGCAGGCGAGATTTACTACACCATACTTTTCAGTTGCACTTTTTATTATTTAGAAGGGCTCTTATATTCAGCCTCTTCTAATATCATGAAATAATGACCTCAAAATTTTTAATTGGAATACTCGTACAGCACAGAGTTGTCATGGAGGATATAGGACACAGTGGGAATTAGGGAAAAACCTATTCCACGGACGCCATATAAAATGCGCGTTCTGTGCGCGGTATATATAAGTTTTCTCACCGTCGTCTGCTTCGTGAACTTCTCCGCGCTCCACAACTTCTCAGCGACTGCGCTCGCACGCGGGAAAATGCGTGGGATCGCATTGGTCGAATCCGCCATTTCACCTCAAAATCCGTTTTTTTTCAAAACCATAACATACAATTTCCAGAAAATGCAGAATGACGTCACTCTAAAGATGTGTACAACTGGCCATGAAACAATAGATCGCAAATCCTTATTTTATTTTCTGACGCATGTATTATTCTGGTTCTCGACAATATCCTCTGGAGAGGGAGAGGGCAGGAGAAACTGTCTAACTGCCTACCCCACATGGCAGCCTCTCCGCCGATCACACGTTCTCTCTCCAGCGGCGTCGCCCCGAGCGCTATCACGTCCTGTAAAAAGGTCCCTTAGATTAAAAAGCTGGATTTAGTAAACTTCCCCTGCCTGTGAAGTGCACTTCGTGCACGCACGAGTGCATGGAACTGGTGGGAGAAATTTACTACACATATGAGAAGTTTACCACTCACAACATTTAAATCTAAAGGGTCTTATTTCCAAAAGTATTCCCGCCAAATTGTTCTCTTTTCAAATCCGGTTTTATAGTGAACTAGCCTGTGGCTCGCACGCATAGTAGTCGCGCCAGTCAATGTTCCACGAGATGTGATCGAGGTACCTGAGAAGATAAAGATTTATTTATGGATCTTTAAATTCAGACATTTCCATATTTAATCGATTAATCGATAAAAATCTAAACTAGGGTTTTGTAAGAAATCGTACCAACAGCTGGAGAGGACGGCGAAGTGGCCAGCCTTGATGACTTTGACCACGAACGCCTGCTGTTCCTGAAGATTGGACATTGATCTTTGATCTTTGATCTTCGAAATATAAGACAACTAAAAGTATAGTGTAGCAAATCTCGTCTGCCTGTAAAGTGCACCCTCTGGGTGCAGGGAGTGCACTTTACAGGCAGGCGCGATTTAGTACACATCACTTCCTCACCGTTCGATTGTTTCCCTTCCACACGTGTCCAATAGACTGCGGCATCTGTATCCCGGCATCCAGAACCTCTTGCCACACCATGAAATTCTTCTTCGGCATGTCCCTCGCAGTCAGATGCGCCAGGAGTCGATCGAAGTAGTGCTGCTCCAGGTCCTTCGTCGAGTTCATGCCCCACAACTGAAGTTTACCATTTAATAGGAATGGTAGGAATTTCTTGGCATCATGCCAATGTAAAGAGGAGTGTGGCCATACGTCAACGTATTCAATGCACATATTGACATGATGCCAAGAAATTCCAACCGGTCCTACTTTAACGGTTGTGTTTCAACTCTTCTCATTAGGCACTTGTGGATAGAGGATTCTAGTATTAGGTTGAAATATGTTGAGAAACTTTAAAAAAGCTGTTCTGAAGTACGACTATTTACCTGTTCAGTTGGAAGAATAAATGTTCAAGGTTAGCCCAACCTTCATGTACTCGGTGACGTTGGCGTTGTTCTGCCAGCACTGGGTGATCCAGTATTCGGCCTCGTCCCCTCCGAGATGGGCGAAGCGATCGGGAAACAGGGCGAAGAGCTCCTGCAAATTTCATTCAAATCGTTTTTGCATTTACACTAAATGTATAGGAAAATACGGTAGATTGACGTTATTATCACTATTCGAAAATCGCATAGCAATCCAAATTATGACTTTATCGTCTTGGAAAATATATTAGTGTGTTTCACAGTTCCTTTTGTGTTTCACAGGTCCTATTTTGTCTGAACATATCCCAAATATTTGATTAGTGAGCTTATTCATCTTGAACCATTACCTTGAATACCGCCGTGAGCACCTCGTACGTTAGGTCGTTCGTGGGATCGAGCATCGCGCTGAAATGAGTTCGTATGCACAGAAACACATGAAAATAGAAAAAAATACGATTCCAGGTTGAAACATTGAAAAATCCTCTAAATCACGGTCTGACTAATACGTTTCATGTAAAGACGAATTACAAGACCGTCATATTCGAGTCAATTTCATTGTGTTCGGTGTTTCCATACCGATCATCGCTCTCTTCCCTGCCTGCAATGGCCGATGAGAAGCAGCGATTGACGATGGACGGGATGCCGAGGCCCCAGGCCTTTGCGTGGCCTGCAAAAGTAATGTCAAACTTGACGCCATTGTCGAGAACCAAAGCCTTCCGATCCAGCAATCTATTGTCGGGCACCCGGCGCTTTCTAATTCCCACGCCCGAATTATACAAATCAGCGCGCTCTTGATCCACCTCTCCAAGACTCTGGTCAAGTTCCGGTGCGGTGTCAATCAACTGGTCGTGAAATGAGGATTGAAGAGTAGATCAAAAGCGCTCGCGGCATTCCATTGGTATTGTCCAATTTGGGGATTAGCAAACTCCGGGTTCCCGACAATATGGAGATAGATATTTTTTACATTGGCTAGAAGCGAGAGCAGAGGGGAACATGTGATCTCCGGTATGAGTTGTTACGGCACGAAGGTAAGCAAGCTTGCATGCAACTGAAAGGGACACGTCGGATTCGTGCGTCGAAAATTACAGAATTGCGTTTGAGCCGAGCATAAAGTTTCGTTAGCGTTGTTATGGATTTGCCATCCGTTAGAATGTATTGTAGAGAACCCGAAGCTTTCTAATGCCCACGCCCGGAAAATAGATACCAATGGCGGATTGCTGATACACTTGATCTGCCTCTTCTAAAATTGTTCATGGCAGATTTAATTACACGGGTCATGAAACGGGCTCGAAGATGTAGATCAAATGCGCTCGCAGTCCGTCATTGTTCTTGTCAGTGGGAATTAGAACGCTTCGGGTTCTCTACAATAAATTTACCACTCAAAACATACAGAAAGTTACGAACATGCTTCAGATGAGTTTCATGCAGTTAGTAATTGGTTAAATATATAGAAGCTGACAATAAGGTTGGTTTCGACGAGCTTCATTCCCAAAAACATTAAGTCAAACCAGGTGTGTCGATCTCCGGAATAACGCGAATTGCACGCAGACGAGCGAAGGCAACGATGGACTGGAAAGGAAAGCGATTGGAGAGAATCAATGCCGTATATTCCCCGAAGTTATCAATGTGTTTTCGCTCTCTGTTATTGTCGGCGGATTAAACTATTCGGAATGTACGCCCATCGCCATCCTCACTAATCGCAATAAAAATAGTCTTATCGAACACAGATGTGATGGAAAAAATATAGGAGATCGATACTATTCGTTTGAATAGGTTTCTTCTTTATAGAGCTCAAAGATCTAATACTTTTGGATACATAGATATAAAATCGTTCGCTATTTGCACCTTGATGTCATCCGTGGTGTAGATGTGTCGCTCGGAATACGCGCCCTTTGACAGTTCGGGATACGCCTGAAGACCGACTCATTTATGAGATGTGTTTCAACGGGGAAGGAATTCAAAGAAATGCCATAATTTGATAATGTTCGCATCTTCTGTTCGAGCTCAAAACAAAAACACAATTACCTACGTGATACAATGCGCCAGAATAATAATTGAAATAATGAACAAGAATTGTTCATAATCCAGAACTCTTCTTGGAGATGCGTTTCAACGGGGAAGGAATTCGAATTGAAGCGATAAAGTAATAATCGCTCGTGGCTACCCGTGAACAAAAATTCAATTGACAACAAGAATCCAGTGCTAGTCTAATAAATAATGCAATGAACAAAATTGTTCATAACTGTGTTCAATTTCAAGCTTCCAGTTGACTTTATTAAAAGTGACTGTCTCTCGCCTTCTGCACGCTCAACAAAAATTTAAGTTTCACACCCAGCTAATATCCCTTTCAATCATCGGGACTTCAATGCGTGGTCTTCTTGAAATGCACATAATCAACGCTCACCGCGGGTCTCAGCGGGAATGCTTCGTTGTCCGTGATGTGCCAGTGGAAGACGTTCATCTTGTTCGCTGCCATCAGTTCCAAGATTCCCTGAAAATCAATCGATAATCTTTGATCTATCTCTGGTCTCTGATCTTTAATCTCCGATCTTCTCTCACCCGAATAACTTTGACGGGATAGAAATGTCTCGACGTGTCCAGAAGAAGGCCGCGATGCATGAATCGAGGGGCGTCCTGGAGCGATTGTTTGGGATACTGTAACTCCATACCGAGACAGTTGCAGTGCGCATCATGAGCCCATCTTTCGTTGAGTAGATCAGCTGGGAGAGTGTCTCGAGGCCGCGGACGAGACCCCAGATCTAAAAAGGCCGACGTATGAGGTAAACGCAGTAGCGATGGGGCTAACCCCCCCCCCCCGCTCTGTCAAATATTGTCGGGCACCAAGTGCGTTCTAATTCCGACGCCGGGCAATACCAATGGAGGAGTACGGCTGATTTACCGCTTTTACCTCGTTTCATGACCATTGGAAATACACGGAGCATGAAACGAGGCTCGAAGATGCAGATCACAAAAAACGCACTCAGTCATGGATGTGCGGGAGTGAGAATTCTAATCTAAAGAACTCTCCGAGCGCTCTTAAATATTCTACCTAATTGTCTATCACATGTATTTAGTTCTTTTTATTGTTTCATTTATTTATCTTTAAAATTCTTAATAAGAAAAGCGGAAATCATGATATCCGCAATAATATTATACCTGGGTGGCGCTCAGCTGAATGCCCGAACTGGAGGTACTCAGCGTGTAGCTCTCGACCATGCCCATCTGTGGCTCCTGCAACGACAACCTGGGTTACTGTAGCTGCACGGGGGATTCGAATTTCGGTGAGATCACTTACAGCGGGACACAGCGGATCATCGAGAGCAATGTTGAGATTGATCGTGGATCCCTGCAATAAGGAATTGGATCAAATTCAATCTCAAGATCCAATTTGCTGCAATTATAGCCTTTTTTGGACTTCCTTCAAAATGATCACCTTGGTCGGCCCGGAGTGACTCTTGACGATGTTGGCCTTCTTGGAGAAGGCTGAGAGCGCCGACTTGAGGATGTCACACTCCACGGAAGTCACCACCTAGATTGGATTGTGAACCGGTACACAGGTCCAATTGGGAATCTGCACGTATCACCATCCCCAAAATCGAGCTTACATTGACTTTGGTAGGGTCGAAGGTGAAGTTGGTGGTGTCGTAGAAGACCTTCTTCGGCTGCGGCCACACCTAGACAAATCGCTGATCTTTGATCTTCGATTATTGATCGGGCGCCTCACCTCCCCCACGGTCTTGACCCGAGTGTCGGGCCAGAAGGAGAAGGCTGACGCCATGCATAACGTTGTCGCCAGCAGATAGAGTGGCTTCATGCTGGAAATGACCAGTATCGATTGATTATATAAAATAAGGCGAGAAACATAATTAAAAATCACGGACCAAAATAATGCGTACAGGAAAGATAAAATGTAGCGCGCAGTCACGTTTGTAAATGTCGTCCTGTGAAATTACTGTAGGTTACGGTAATAGACCACACGACGACGTTTACTACACCAAATAGAATGGCGGCAAAGATCAATGATTGAGAGAGGCCCGACTGAACTCCTGGCCTCGTTCCCGCCAGATGACTGCCGAGAGGAGGAAGAGGAGAGGGAGGCTTGGGAGAAGAGAGGGAAGGGGGAGAGAGGAACAAGGACCAGGTCATCCATCTACCAGCGCTAGAGAGTGGCACCGATTGGAAGCAGCTGCTGTCCAGGGGTCATGGGGTCAACTCCTGCTGTATTACTGCTAGGGGGGACCATTACACGAGACACCTTCTGGAGGAAAATACGATCAAGATTTCTCGTTCCCTTGAAACATACACTCTCACGTCTTTCCCCCAGGATCAACAATACCATTCTGAATCATCAAAATCATTCTCCTTGGCTTTCAGAACAGATATTTCTCTTTAATATCGAACTGAATGAGTTCCCTTCCTGGAGCTTGCAGCTGCTTATTATAGCAGAAGTAGAGACAATATGCAATAAAAAGGAAAAATAAATGCAAAAGGAGACGAGTCAGCTCTCTTGTTCCACACGGTTTTGGAACGTTCAGTCGGGGAAAGAATCATTTCATCAATCGCGTCTCGTGGGATTTGAACATGCTACCTGCGGGGCGCCGGGCAAGCAACTTACTCACTGCGCCATGGGACGCGCTCGGCAACCAGCGGTTGATGTGCTCTCTAGATGCACGCGCGAATGGTGGTTACATCTATCGTGGCAGTTCCAAAATCTTCTAAATTCGCGTTCCGCGCGAACTCTTCTCTCTCCATTGAAAATAAAGTGCTCTCTTCGTCTGCCTTCTGGGGAGGTTTTCCCGCCTAGGTGCGAAGTGAAGAAAGCTTTGGAACTGCCATAATTGTAGGATTTTTCAAGTTGGCAGTTCGTTGCATTTTGAATATGTTTCTATCTCCATCCTATAACAGTTTTAAAAAAGTTTTCCAAAGTCTTCCATCTGCCGATTGTCAAGCACGAAAGATCATTTCGTCTACGAACCGGGTTTTAGGCATGCCAAAGCCGGCTAAACGGCAGAAACAACGTTGCGCACTCGCTGTCCCCGGTCCAAGTTTCTAGACAGCAATCATTAATTATTTTACTTATTTATGCGCCGCAATGAACAGGACAACCTTCTATCAAAGGGGGCAATCGATCAGAATCTTGTGCTGTGCAGTGACGTGTCCCAGTGTTTTGCTCTGTGCGCGGTCACGAATGCATTCATTCCAGCTCCTCTTTCTACGCGCTCCTTTCAATGAAGGTTTTGTCGACGGAATTAACCATACGGAATTTACTGGTCGCCCTCGTCAGTGAGCGCGGTAATAATGGAGCAATCGCCATGCGATACAACCCCTTTAGCACGCGATTCGAGGAGGACCACTCATGTTTCATCAAAAATCCTTCCCCCCTTGGCGCGAAGTTACCTATTAGGAGTGTCCTCGTTGACCAGTCATCGTCTCTCACCGACGTCCGGCATTTCTTTGGTTACTTGATGTTTTTTAGACTTATTGTCCAGAACCCGGAGCGTAATTAGAACGCTTCGGGTTCGTGATAATAAAGAGACTGTCTGAATGAGAGTCGTGATTCTTGAATATTCGCTAGATACGATGCAAATGAGCCTATCTCATCATCGCTTAGGCCATTTGCAAAGTCCCTAGTAAACTGCATTGTAATCAATGGTCATGTCTAGCCGTTTGAATAGCCATCAAGTCTACTATTGATCGTGTCTAGCCTTCAGGGGTATATAAGCTCGCTTGTCTAGAGGTTCATTTCAGTTATCTCTTTCTGCCAGATGGAAAACGCGCCGGCTGAAACGCCGCCGAAGGCTGCCCCAGGTTAACGTTCATCGGTGTTCTTGGCAATTTGCCAAGAATTTCTTTGCAAATTGCCAGTCTTAATGGTAGTGCATTTGTCCAGGAGTCAACCTATGGGAATGCCACAGTTCCATTTGTCGATGTCTGGAGAAATGCACTCCCGTTATGATTGGCAATTTGCCAAGAAGTTCTTCCCAGACCTTCATTAACTATTCGGAGACAAAATGGCTCACAGGTCGTGTGCATGGTGATGTACAATTTAAAGAAGGACTGTGAAGAACTTCTTGGCAATTTGCCAAGAAGTTCTACCTAGGCCTTCATTAATTTCGCTAACGAATGATTTCCAGTCCCTTCCTACACCTCATCAGCAGCCTCCAATCCGGGCAAGAAGAAGGTGGACAAGCTCATCGCTAGCAAGGTTCACAATGATCCCGTGAGTTTGACACAATTCTGTCGTTTCCCTGAAGATCAGGGGTTGGGCGGGAATTCAAACGTTGTTTTCATAATTATCTTCCAGGCCTTCGCCCAGCTCATGGACTACATTGCCCCGATAGTGCCGGATGTCGATCTCCACACGGTTGGGTCATTTATTTCGAGATGCTAGGAATATAAATTGTAATTAGATTAATGTTATTGTTAGAACTATTTGGCTATTTTAGGAGCGCCGATTGATGCGACGCTTGGAGCAGCGCGAGCTCGACCTCAACTGCGAGTATCTCGCTGAGTTCGAAAAGGTGCACTTTTCAAGGTTTTGCCAATTTGTTATGAGATAAATACGCGCGCTGTGAACTAGAAAAATGATAAAATAACAAACCAAATTTCCAGGTGAACTCGCACGTCCAGAATTTCTCGGAGCGCGTAAGCGACATGCATCGCATCTGCTCCGATCTCACGAATCAGATTCAACAGAATAAGGTAAGATCCGAATGAAAGAAAGGTTATACAAAGGTCGTTTATAAACGTGCGGGGGGCAATACCGATAGTCATGTTCCGCGGTGAACGAATTTCCCCGAGCGTTCCAATTCCCACAGCCAGACAAGGGTCTTAAAACGGGGCCCCCGTTTTATGCCCAGTGCGATTCAACTAGGCATGAAACGGGGGGCTCGATGTGGTAGATCAAAAGAAAGCACATTCCGTCATTGGGGTTGTGCGGGCGTGGAAATTAGAGCGCTTCGAGTGCTCGACAATATTCGGCAATAGGAGAAATGTTGCGTTTGGACAAAATATAAACTGACTCATTACAGGAAAAGACTCAGGATCTGTTGAGCAAGACGAGTGCACTACAACACCGAAAGTGAGTTCAGGGATCTATAGGCGATAAAAAAGCGCGCAGAATGATCTTATCGGGCGACCAGGAAGCGCTTTATTATGAGTGTTTTTGTTTATTGACTCGACCTTATCGCTATCGCAGTAGGCGCCGTGCTAGGAAGCGCTAATCAGTGGTTGTTCTATTTGTCCATCCGTATCTCTTGGTCATCCACATCATCTGGATCAACATCATTAGTCAGATCTGACATGGGAACTCATCTTATTTTTTGTGCGCTAAGGATAAGCGGTAAATATTGTGCTCGAACGATCGTATAATCCCCCTGCCAAAAAGAATTTTCTCCCGAGAGGAGGGATAAAGGTCTCTCTCTATCGCTATTTTCTCCTTCGTATCCTAATTGGATAGAAAACACCGCATCCCAACCGTGCCTCACTTCAGGCGCGTCTTGGAGCTGAAGCAGAAGGCGATCGACGACTTTTTCGCCAAGTTCTCGCTGACGGAAACGGAGGAACGGGCACTCGAGGGTAACCCCACGGGTGAGCTCTATTTTCAATTCCCTGGACATCAAAAAAAACTTCACGGAAAGAATACATATTTTCGGTCTCTTTTCCATTCCAAAACACCTATGTTTCACATGCCAATCTATTTGCCATATCTATGCGACGCCGATGTCATGTTGAAAAGTCTCTCAATAGATCAATCAATAAAACCCCCCTCCAGATGGCACTGTCTCCTCGGAGTTCTTCCCCGCCCTGGCACGCGCGCGGTCCATCTACGAAGAGAGCAAGCTCCTCCTGCGCACGAGCGCCAACCACGCCGCAGCGTGAGTCCCGAAGCGACTTCCTGGGATACGGTAGACTGATGGAGGACTGGATCCCGACGCGATTTCCCTGGGATACGGTAGACGGAGGGAGGGCAGGATCCAGAACCGAAGACCGTCGTATAGGGAAAAAGTGT
>JACMIG010001075.1:0-10021 GCA_014805385.1 Levipalatum texanum
CCCCCCCCCCCCCCCCCCCGTGAGCTGGGCCAGTTGTTTTGTCGAGCATCCCGGGGCTATACAGGTGTTCGCGTGGTGTAGTAAACGTCGTCTGCTCTGTCCCCGTACGACGACATTTACTACACCGCTGTTTTATTTGTATTCCGCGGTAGTGGCACCCATAGAAGGCAGGGTCTCCCTCGTTACAGGCTCCCGCCGCAATGTCGTGTCCTGCCAACGTCCGCGAATGGCTTCAGACTATGGCTGACAAAGCCGGTAAGTAGATTTCCGGAATTTAGTGGTGTAGCAAACGTCGTCGATTTTGCTACACCACGTGGTTCTTGTCGTGGTGTAGTAAACGTCGTCCTAGCTCCCATAGGACGACGTTTCCTACACGACACTTCCAGGCGTGGCCGATCTCGCTGATCCCTCGCTGGCTTCCTTCCTCCACGATGCCGATTCGCTCGCGTGGCTGCGCAACGAATTCGAGTACCCCAAGAACGCCACGCTTCCTCATGGTATATTCCTCCTTCCGATCTTATTGCGAATAGCGAAGTTAGCAAACGTCGCCTACAGTAATCACTACACCACCCTTGCTCCTATTCAGCGGACCCCACGCTCTGCGACCCCGCGGAGGACGCCATCTACCTGTGTGGCAACTCGCTCGGACTTATGCCCAAGGCAACGAGGACCATTATGAACGAGCAGCTGGACAAATGGGCGGGCCAGTGAGTTTATAGGAGGAGAAGGGGAGGGAGGAGAGATAGAGGGGGGAGAAGAAGGAGGAAGGAGATGAGAAGGGGGAGAGAAGGAGAAGGGAAGGGAGGACAGGAAGGGGGGCAGGGACCCTCTTGTTCTGAATAGTTCCAGTGGAGCCAAATGAAATTTGGCCTGTGTATATTTGGGACAAATGCATGTTTGGCCTGTATCTGATCAGCATTTCCATAACGAGTAATCTAGATTCAAGTGCACCACTTTTTATCGCTCAGGGGTTGTACTCGATGGGGAGGTTCTTCCTGCGGACCATGCCGTCGCCCTGGAACCACTCGCGGCGGAACTGCTTGGCAGCGCCATCAGGAGTGTTGGTCCACTCGATGGTGATGCGATCGTTGTTGGTGTCCTCCTGGCCGTAGGCGAAGGCGTCGCAGGAGACGGCGATGAGGGCAGCCTCCTTGGGGTCGAGGACTCCGCAGGGAGGGTCCACGCCCAGGCGCTTCATGTTGGTCGTCTTGAACGCCCATCCAATGCGACGAGCATACGAGTTGATCACCTGTAAGACCGGGCTTTAGGAAGGTACGGTATCTTTGAGTTGGACTACTGTATCTTGAAGGACGGAATGGAGAGAGGGATACTGTAGCTTTGGAATAGACTATTGTAACTGCAGTGTCGAGGACATGAGGGAGGCATCAATGAAGGGTACGGGCCGGCCCAATAATGAAATAATTACCTTGATGTGGTAGGTGTGCTTGTCGTCGTAGGGGGCGTTGAAGACGACCTTGGCGTTGGGCTGGGTGGCGATGTCTCCGGGAGGGACGGACTGGTCCATGGCAGAAGACTTGTTCCGACTCGGAATGAGACGAGACGGGAGAAAGCGAGCTTATAAAGGCTGCCAATGAGACCATTGAATATTCGTCTGTCTGGTTTTAGGCATTCAATGAATGCAAATAGGCAACAATGACGGTGATGAATATTCATCTCTCATGCATGCAATAAAATCAAAACGATAATTTAGATAAACAAATGTGGCATCCAAATGATCTCATCGTGAGGGTTATGGAATGGGAGAAGGAGACTCTCCCAGAGGGAATGAAGAGAGAGAAGAGAAGAGGACGGAATGAAGGAGTAGAAGGAAGGACATGAGAGGGGAAGAGAAAGAAGAGGAGAAGACGAGAGAGAAAAGGAGAGGAGATTGGAGGGCGCGCCCTCGGGCGCCCTAGGGCGCGAGTGGTGGAGAAGGAGGGAGGGAAGGAGGACGAGGGGAGAACAGAAGAAGAGGAGAAGAGGGGAGGAGGAGGGAGAGAGTCTCCATCTTCAGAGGCGTCTTTGGCCATACAGTCGAGCCTGTTCCGTGGGCGCACGGCGATGAAGTGGTACGTCTTCCTATCAGATAAACACCGTAGCCCATAAATCGTCTTCTCTAGGCACTCCCCGGCGTTGCTCGCCTCGTCGGAGCGAAGGAGGAGGAGGTCGCCCTCTGCAACGGCCTCACCGTCAACATCCACGTCCTCTTCGTGAGTTGTCGCCCGAAAGAGGGCGGGGCTTAGCCCCCTTACTACTGCGTTTATTCCCGTCCCGACCCCTAAGGGGCGGGGCCAACTATAAACCCCCTCGCTATCTACTGTGTTTATCGTCAGACGGCCTTCTACACCCCGACGGACTCCCGCCACAAGGTGCTCATCGAGTCGCGTGCCTTCCCCTCCGATCACTACGCCGTCGAGAGCCAGATCCGACTGAAGGGACGTAGGGTCGAGGACAGTCTGGTAAGCGGAGTAACCACCTTAGCTACTGCATTTATCTCTCAACCAGTAATATCTACAGGTGTGCCTGTCCCCTCGCGAGGGTGAAGAGACGCTGAGAACGGAGGACATCCTCGAGTACATCCAGAAGGAGGTTACATCGACCTTTCCATCCACCCCATCCTCTTCTCCTCCCATCCTCCATCTTCCATCCCCCCTTCCTCCTCTCCTCCAATTAGTATTAGCCCCTCCTTCCTTTCTCCTTCTTCTCCTCATCCACTCGCACCTTCTCGCTAATGCTCTATCTCCACATCCGACCTCCTTCTCTTGTCCTACCTCCAGCTCCTCTCATCCTGTTTTCTTCCCTCCACCTCTCCTCCTCCCATCCCCGTCATCTTCTTCACTCCCTCTCCTCCCACGTCTCTCCACTCCTCGACCTTGTTTCCTTTCTTTCTACATCCTCTCCATCTTTTCTCTCTCCTTCCCTCTCTTCCCCTTCTCCTCCCTCACCTCCTCTTCTCCCTTCCTTCTCGTCCCTCCCCCTCCTCATTCTCTCCTCCCAGGGCGACTCGATCGCCGTCATCTGGCTATCGGGAGTCCAGTACTACACGGGACAGCTCTTCGACATTCCCACCATCACCAAGGCCGGACACGAGAGGGTGAGGAGGGGAGAGGGGGTGTATCTCACAATCAGGGCTGCCTCGTCGGCTGGGACCTCGCCCACGCTTATGCTAACGTTCCCCTCCAACTGCACTTCTGGGATGTCGACTTTGCGGCGTGGTGCTCGTACAAGGTAAGCAGAATCCAAGTTCAATCCTATCGGGCAACCACTTTATGCCATTTGAATGCAGGCAAGGAGCGCGAAGATAGAGGGAACAAAAGCCCTACCATCTAAAATTGCAATTTCTAGTATGGCTGCACGGGTGCCGGGGGACTGGCCGGTCTGTTCGTCCACGAGAGGTTAGTGGAGCGGGATGTCATCGAGACCAGCAGGAGAGAAAGAGGGAAATTAGGAACATGCCTTCTTTTAGGTTCAAGGATGACAAGCGTGAGCGCTTCCTCGGGTGGTGGAGCCACAAGATGTCGACGCGCTTCCAGATGGACAATGGTTGGATGACATACCCACAAAGTTTATCTCGGCCTGCCAATGTTGACATGAGCTCGTGTGCACTTGCGCATGAAACAAATGCTCAGAATTTCATGTTGGCCTGGACTGGAGATGGCAGATTCTACTGCGAACTTTAAAATGTTGTAACTTGAGTGCTCGACCTGGACGTGGGTGCCGCGGGGTACCGCATCTCCAATCCGCCCGTCCACCTCGTCGTCCCCGTCCTCGGATTCCTCGAGGTCATGAAGAAGACGTCGCTCGAGGAACTGCGCAGTCGCAGCTGCTATCTCACGGGATACTTGGAATTCCTCATTGAGTTAGTATCAATTAGATATTTTTTAATTTTATATTAATATTAAATTTTGAGCCATTTCTTCGGAGCCGAATCTCCCGCCCGAGTTTCGTCGAAGATTTCGTGTGAATCCATTACTCCCAAGGACTTCCACCAGCGAGGATGCCAGTTGTCGCTCAAGTGAGAAACTACCGTAGCCAGGGAATCATTTATTATCGACTTCAGGTTCAACGTCGACATCGACCACATCTTCCAGGGTCTCGTCAAGCGTGGCGTGGCCGTCAGTTTGCGATTAATCCAAAGATAAACGCCCTTATATTACAGGTGGACAAGAGATACCCCTACATCATTCGCGTTGCTCCCATTCATCTCTACAACACGTACATCGACTGCCGACGATTCGTGACTGTAATATTTCCAGAATATCGTTTTATTATTTTATTTTTTTAGAATCATTTATATATTTCAGGCCCTCTGCGATGTCGTCAAAATAGTCGAAGGAGAACTATAATCGAACAGCCTGCGAATTGTATTCGCCCCTTTCTTCAGTTAGGGATTTCATTATGATGCACGTTAATTCAAGACCCATAAACATGTTTATTTCCTGAATACTTTTATTTCGTCCATATTCCGCATCACGGAAACTAGGCAATATACTCTAGCAAATTCACCGCTACGCTCGATGACGGATTTACTTGGGAGGGCTCAGATCGGGCTTCGATTTCTTCGCGGATGGATCGGGGGCTGCAAACGGCGCCTTTTGTCACAACTTTCAGGGCAGAAAAGAGAGCAGATAAATCGGCCCGAAAATATCTTGGACCCCCATTGATGACGGAACGCAATTTTTTTCGTCTCGTGGTTTGGACTAGTATTTCTGACAAAAAAATAAATTTCCAACACTCTAAATTAAAAATTTCTGATTCCCATTGATTCACAATAATTCATATTTCGGCCCTCTATCCTCGCAAGTGCCTCCCAATACTTACATTCCTTGAACTGCTCCCAGGCCTGCTCCGAGTGTGCGATGCCCGTACGAACCACGTCGACCTGCAACGAATGTATTTAGCATTCTAGCGTGAATCAATATTCGATCTTATTGCATGATGATAAACAGTACCGTTTCGTGAGGGTAGCAGAAGGCAGCCATGGTTGCGAGGCCAGTCGTCGTGTAGAAGAGACGACCGAAGCTGCCTCTGTACGGTATCGATTAGCGATGATGCATTATCGATTAGCAATCTCGGCAAGATCGATAGGGAGGAGGGTACCTCTTTAGTCCGAGTACGAATCCAGCCATGCCTCCGACGGTGATAGCAGCGGCCTTCGGCAGAACCGTCCATTCCTCGTGCACATACCGATTCACCTCTGAAAAAAATTCAATATTGTTTAAACATGTATTTCTGGCTTTAAGCAGATCGAACGATTTAATTACTCCATCTTCAACGCAAAGAAACTGACTCAAAGCGGCATCAGCGGTCTTGTTGACAGCTTTGTCCACAACGGAGAAGCGGCTCGCCACGCGGTCGTACTCCTAAAAATGAAATTATCCATTGAGCAACTATCTGAAGAAAAGCGCTGTTCTCTTCGTGACCAACCGTCTCGATGGCCTTCCGAATGGTGCTGAACTCCCTTTGCAGTGGGAGGGGCTCCTCGGGGATCAGCTTGTACTCGCGTTGCACGCCCTCATCGGGATAGATCGGCAGCTAATTGACACGCTTTATTTATAATTTATTAGTAGAACTGCACCTTGTCAATGGTGGTTGCCTTGGAAGGATCGGCCTTCGGTCGGCGATCGCTCGTTGCCAACGTCCACCACTAAAACGAAAAGAATTGTATACATGACATTTTATTTCAACGACGTGCAAGGGAAGATGGTTTCCATAAATTATGACAGATTTACCTGCGTAAAGACATTGCCGGCCGCACTGCCAGCATCGCCGATCTTGTTGACGATCGCCTTGTCTGGCTCTCCAGCGCCCATCTTACCGGAAAATTATATGCGATGAGAACTTTGGCCAGCTCAGTATAATGGCGCTACAGCTAGGTTCCAAAAGAATTAATTTAGAGTGGTAAACAAGCAAATAAGAAAGCAACTGCGGTTTTTTGACGTCATTGAAACACGAAGCTCAATTTATCGCTGTACAGTAGCTTCAAAAGTGATCGAAAACTGGACCGCGATCGCAAACTGGACCAGAGGAACTCGGAGGTGGGGATTCTCCATTCTTCCAGCAGATAGATAGTTTATGTTGAATCAACAGTGGCGGGGAAAATAAAAACTCTGTCCAAAATTTTAATGTTTATCAATTCCAAGCTGGTGGCTTGATAACAAAGTATCATGGTTCCTAGAATAACAACATTGTCACTGTGAAAGTGTTTATTGAGGACTCAAAATGCCCTCCTCAAATCTTTTCCCAACAAAGTCGGCCCATTCTAGTGGTGCTGTTTTCACTATTCCGTGCTCTATCACAGCTCTAGGCGACGCTTCCAAATTGGGAGTTGCCGCTTCTAATTCTACTTCAAACTTCGGCGTTCTGCCATAGATCCATTCCCATCCGGTGAGTTCTTCAAAGGCTTTGGAGACATCGGCTTCTTCTGTCCGCAGTCGACTCGCGTCCTTTTCTTCGATGTCACAGACCTGCGAACGTTTACGCTTTAGACGGTGACTAGAATTGTGGGGGAGGGAAGAGGCCGAGGGCGAAGACCTTCATAAGTGTTCCCATTATGTGAAAATTAATCTCCGTCTCTTATGAAAAAAAAACATAATGGGATACCCTTAGGAAAGTCTCTTATCTCGTCCCACAAGAACTGACCTGGAATCGCTCTCGAAAGGCTTGAATGACGGTGTCTGCGACGCCTTCCACGGTCACGCGGTTGTCGTCTTGGGCCAGGAATCCAACTGCCGGCGCCCGCACACTGCGAGTGGACGTAGAATGAATGCGGCTCTAAAATCGAATCAGATAAATTTAAATAAAATTAATTTAGAAAGTAAATAACCTCGATGGGCGATCGAAGTGCACGTCGAAGAGTGGTGAGATCGGCGCGGACGAGCAAAGTCATGTGGTGATACGCACGACTGCGTGCTATCCTAGCCGCCGTTCCTGAAATCGAACACCTATGTGGTGTAGTAAAAGTCGACGTGCGTAACTACCGTAATCGGCGGCGTATACTCCTGTTTCTTTTTTGAAAGTAATTGTCGTCGACTACCTGAACACTTCCGACTCCCTGGCTGCATCTCCATGTCGTCCCGCTGAGTCGGCACCACCTGTAGATAGTAATTTAACTTTTAATCTTATTCTGCAACTCGAATTATTGATTGTTTTCTAGCTATTCGCACCTGTATCCGGTACGCGCGATTGAGGGCATCCGAAAGAAAAGCCAGATTCCGCTTTCGACAATGATCGCGCTGCGTCGTCAGGATGGAAATGTTGAGATTTCCTGTAAATGATCGAGCAAAAAGTACATAAGTTACAACTATTGATTGATAAAAACGTCGCCTTACCCTCATCGTGGTAGACGGTCCCTCCTCCAGAATGGCGTCGTGCCAACTGTATTCCTCTCTCCGTCAGCTTCCCGACGTCCGCTTCCACCCACGGATTCTGATGGCGCCCAATCACGACGGCGGGGCGGTTACTGCAGTTATCCGAGGTGTAAACGGAGGAATACAAGGAGAAAAGACCTCCACAACAGCATCAGATCTCCCTGACTTTCGGGGTCATGGCGACGGAGGAGAGCTTCTTCTAGGGCGAGGTTTTCGTAAATGCATCTGGAGCTGGAGACGAGCACCCGTCCGAGAGGGGTGAGGGACCGCGGGGAACACATACCCCCCCGCGGGATAGGAAACCAGAAAAAAGTGTCGACCGATGAGATAAACGCAGTAATAAGGATCTCGCCAAGTTACCGCGTCTATCGCATCGTATGACGGAACAATGAAAGATTTTACCTGGTCCTCGATCTTACACTTGATAAATAAACACTAGTTCCTTCGAAATCGAATGTTCGCTGTCGTTCGTGAAATGCAAGGGTGAAAACTTCATCGCGTACCATTCAAACGTATGTAACATCTGCCAACAACCGAGGAATCGCGTGTGGATGAACAGAGAAAATCATCCGAGATCTTGGGCCGAATATCTTTTCATGAGTATAAAAAGTAGAGATGGGATAAATAAATTACGGAGTTGTCAGGATGCGAAATGGATACAAGGAAAAACGGAAGACTGAATTCTTAGTTAGGATCCACCTCTCCGAGGTAGATGCGCTTGTCACTTCCAGCAGACATCACTGAAAATAGCGATTGAACCGAAATATTGATATTAACGATTTATTTGTTGCGCTAATTGGTTAAATCAACTCACGGATGGGCTCCTTGGGATTGAAGTCGGCTGCGTTGACGCTTCCTTGGTGTCCGGGAAGTTTGTACAGGATCCGCTTAGTCGCCACCTGAATGGAACAATTAGATCCACGATTTGAAGGTAATCAATAAATAAATTAACGCATCAAGCTTACATCCCAAACGTAGACGAATCGATCCGATGATCCAGAGGTGACGCGCCGCCCGTCTGCGGACCACCCACACTTCAGTAGATTCTGAATTCGATTCGTTCATTTACAGGGGACAAAGCCGCTGCGTACCTTCTCAAAGTTGTGCTGGTGTCCGAGGAGCGTCTTCATGCATCGTTCTGCTGGTGCATACGGTCGAATGTCCCAGATCCGGGCTGAAAAAATGAGGGTGACAATCGATTGTGGGGATTCCGAGATTATCGATTTTTTTAGTAAATGATATAGACTCACCGGAGCAATCCATGGCATTACTAAGAAGGAAGGCGCCATCGGGAGAGAGGGACATTCCCGTAATCGTGTCCGTGTGACCGCGGAGGACGTAGGTGATGTCGTCACGACGGAGATCGAATACCTTCAAGGAGGCACCAATTAAAACGACGATGGTCTTGGTGAAGCATGTTTTTATTTTAGCGACATGTGATGGTCTTTTTTATTTTATTTTTTTTAAATTTCCATTACGTAGGAATGGGCACGTGGGAGCCTCGCTCAAGCCAATAGCAATAATGTATGTAATCTCTGTAAATCCAACACTAAAAAAACGGATTGGATTTATATTTTCTCATTGGAAAATTTATTTGCAATTACTCATCTAGGGCCTATTAATTTTCCATCAGCCACAAACCCTGATATCATTATCGATGCCTCCACTGATGAGCTGTTCGGATGTGTCCGAGAAGGAAACCGCGGTCTGCAATGAAAGCGTTTTAACACCCCGAAATGTTTAGCCTCACCTGTTGGTATCCTTCGCAAGTGTAGCTCTTCACAGCATCGCGAGTCCTCGTGTCGAAAACCTGGAATCTTATGAAGTAATGTTGAAAATTTTAAGGGTGTAATGGCCATGAGAGCTCAAGAAAATTCGAGCCATAAATAAGAGGAGTAGCAGAATCCCTCCTCAAACGCCTCGCTTCTATCAATTTATCTAGCCTCTCACAGCCTGTGAGTTGCAGGTGCGAGACCATACACAAATGGAGTTCGAGGAAGAATTCGGCCAACCCAAATAATTACAGAAACAGTGACATGCCTTAGTGGTGCAATCATCGGAGGCGGTAGCGATCAGTTGAGGTCCTCGCCGTGCCGGATGGCAAGCGTTGATGATATCGTTGTGGCCCTGCAGAGAAATATTGAAGGAGCCCAGCACATAAACCAACCTTGAACTTCCGAACGCAAACTCCAGAATCCATGTCCCATACCCGGAGGGTCTTGTCTGTGGCGCACGTGAAGAGATATCTGAAACGGGCGTAATAAATATTGTGAGAGGCCGCACAGGACGGAAAAAGTCGAACAGAAAACGAGAATCGTCTGTAACGTGAAAAATTGGCTGCTAAACGGGCTTTTTATCCGTAACGAATATTCAGGCGATAATAAATATATTGATTAAGACAGAAATTGTGAAAAGCTCAAATAGTCGCGGAACAGGCCAACTCAGAATCGGTCCAAAACTGGTGTGTTGGTTCCTTGGGGGGGGTCCTAAGCACTCTGAGGGGTACGGTGGATTTTTTGAAAATTTTCCCTACGAGACCCGCAGTTGGTCAGTTCAAATTTGGTTTGGTCATAACTTTGTCCAGGGGCGGTTTTGACCAAAAATAAACATACCAGCGTACTCGGGAGCACGAGGTGCACGTTTTTGGTCCC
>JACMIG010001075.1:10121-23235 GCA_014805385.1 Levipalatum texanum
TCGTGTTAATTGTTCAATGTTCGAATGTTCTAGAACTCGGCTAAAATTGAGTTTTCAATAAAAGTTTTTGGGCTTGAAATGTGCGCCTCGAGCTCACGAGCACATCGGTATGCTTATTTTCGCTCAACACCGCCTCTGGACAAAGTTGTCAAAAACACTTAGCATGAAAACACAAAATTCAATGATCAACCCTTAGGCACTGAAAAGTACTCTACGGTCCTGAAAACTGCTCTACGGTGCTGAATATAGGTCAAGCAAGCAATAGCCGTCGCCCACAGTAGTTTGCAAAAGTTCGGCACATGGCGGGGTTCGAACCCGCGACATCAGATTTGTAGGTCGACTTACAAAGTTCATCGGTTGACCCCAAATGGGGACGTTATATTTTTTTTAAATGTGGGCGCTGTGTACCCTAGGCCACGCCACGCATAATAAAAAAATTTTTGTTCTGGCAAAAAATACTGCGATAGCGGAAAAAATGTTTGAAAGTTCGAATGTTCTAGAACTCGGTTAAAATGGCCTTTTCACTAAAAAGTGAATGGGACCAAAAACGTGCGCCTCGTGCTCCCGAGTACGCTGGTATGTTTATTTTTGGTCAAAACCGCCCCTGGACAAAATTATGACCAAACCAAATTTGAACTTACCAACCGCGGGTCTCGTAGGGAAAATTTTCAAAAAATCCACCGTACCCCTCAGAGTGCTTAGAACCCCCCAAGGAACCAACACACCAGTTTTGGACCGATTCTGAGTTAGCCTGTTCCGCACCATTTGAGGCCATGGTCGATTCTTTGAAAATTTCTGTCTTAATAAACGTACTCGCATCCCGATCCCCAGTGGACGTCCATGATGGCGCCCGTGTGGCCGCGGAGACACGAGTAGTTCTCGCACTCTCCGTAGACGTTCCATAGGAAGACCTAAATACACGAGTTACATTGGCCCTTAGTTGGTGGAAAAGATCCATGCATACACCATTCATCTCGTAGTTTTTATTTGAAAAGAATCTTTCTCATCCATTCTTGGGGGAAAAGTGCCATTTACCAACCTTCTGATCGAATCCGGCCGACGCAATACTCTGGCCGTCGGGGGAGAAGCGAGCACCGTAGATTTCTCCCTCGTGTCCGTTCAGGAGCATGATCGGAGCCTAAACATACCGAGGTCTATCTCGTGCGGTCAAGAAGGTATTTTTTCAATTGTATGAAAACTATTTGAACGAAAGGACAAATTCTGACCATAAGCGAGCTCGTCCTTTCATGGGGGGCTGGGCCGGCGGGGACGACTGCTCCAGTTTCGAATCGGCCTTTCTTAGCTGCAAGAATATAAATCCAAATGCATTCAGCGATACGTACCATTAGTAGGCTGGCCGAAGGGCAGTGACGGCCGCTTGAAGTGGTCCACCTCCATTGAAGAGATCCTCGAAAAAAATAATTAACAATCACAACGATCGCTTTATCCAGTCGATAAAATAAAATAAGTGCAGCGAACACTCTCGAAATCAACTGCGAGAAATTCTTTTGAACATTTTATGTCGTCGGCGATACATGATTCCAATAAATACGAACGAATGAGTGACTTTTCAGAATATAAACAATGCCAAACAGATGAGATGACTTCACAACAATCATGAGACGTCTTGATACAAAAGTTGTACAAGGAACAAAAGAAATGAACGTGATTGTCCTCGAACTTGCACACTGCTAATTATTACGCAAAGTACAGTATTCGAAAATTATATAGACTTTTCGACGGTCCCGTGCGAATAGTCTAAACTCCCTTCACGTGAAGGCGCAAAACAAATTCAAATAAATATCGATACTCCCGAACTCATTGCAATTCAAGCTGCGGTCGGAAGAGCTTGGCTTTGACATCGTTTGTAGCAGAATATCCAGTTCCACCGCGTTGGAGCTCGATAACATCATCTTTCTGAAGTAACGAAGATGAAAAAATATAAGAAAAAATAATGAGCCCGAATTAAGCCTTTGTGTACCTTTAGAGGCTTTCCATTGATAGGATCCGTCATTTCGTTCTTCATGACTTGATCAATGACCACGTAAGAAACGACAGATTGGCTGAAAGTGATAATGATAAGTAACAAAAAGAACGCTAATAGATTATGAGTATCGACTGACGATGTTTTGAGGTACGCACACCGCGTCGAATTCGTGAGGGCATCGTGTGTAACTGGGCACATGAATCGTACCTGTAGAAACCGTGTGATTGTAAATTTCATCACACCATTCATACATAATTTACATAACTCTAAGAGTAGCCACTTACCTTCCTCTTAATGGCGTGATGTCCAACATCTTCATCAGCTGGCATGGGAGTGAACTTAACGTCCAGGAGCTCCTTCATTTTCAAGGGCTTACCCGACACCGGGCAAAGAACTTTTTGATTCTAAAGAAATATGATCTCGATAACAATGCGGGGCAGAGCCGTACCGGTTTCTCGAGCTTGCTGGCTGCCGCTGTGGGATTGAGTTCGGGAATCCAGAAAGAAGGAAGCTGTTTTGAACGATCACCCTGAAGATTCACAAATTGATATATCTCCTCCAGAATTGATTGAAAATGTACTTACACATTAAGAATTGAAACAAAAATTTCCGGTGGGGTTTGAAAAGTGAAAAGATTACCTGCATGTTGCTGAGAGTGCCCTCGTCCCCTCGAGCCTTGACTTTCTCGGCGGGTTCCGTGCTGAGTCCGCCGGCTCCAGTAGGAGGATGGGGGCGTTTCTGAAAATGCGTCATTTTCCATGTAAAGCACTACGCATAATGTTCTCTGGAATGTCTCCGCTAAAAACTAGGGATGGGAGAACAAATATCAAATCGTCATATTTCCCAAATCCAGACAGAGTGATCGCTTTCCTCAAATATTTCCAGATTTACATTTACATCAAAAGGAAATATTTCGTTTCAGCCATCTCTAAAGGAAATATTTCCTATCCTTCAGGACAGAAAGGAAAGATTTCCTATTTGTTCTCCCATCCCTTCTAAAAACTACATACATTAGCAATTAACTATGTTAATGAAACGTCGGCATACGAGTGATGAAGAAGATCCGTCGTGACGAGGAGTCGCAAACTGGGTCAAGTCAACCTACAAAGATATACGTATAGATATAATAGCGAAGCAAGTACTCGGATCGCAAGGCGTAATAGAAGACTAGTTTCCCATAACTAGGGGCACTTCGAACCTTAGCTCCAGGGTGGGCCGGGGTTCCTTCAAGAGCGTTGAACTTCTTCAGCAAGCGCTCATGTTGAGCGTCGGAAGCCTAGAAAGATTCAATGCAAGTGCGAACAAATGTAATAAGAATCAAATAACAGAATTTTCTCACTTTCTTTTCATCTTCTTTCTCTTTCTCGCACTGCTTCTCCCATGCTTTAGTTGCCTTGGCAATCTCCTTCTTCTTGGCTAGAATGTACTCCAGAACAGCTTCTCTTTCAAATATGTATCCCTGAGGTGTGATCACAGGATCCCTGCAACAGTACGTAAAATTTGGAAACCGATCCAGTCAGCCTGCAAAGGCTTCTCAACACGATCATACACGGCCTAACAGAAACATAGTAATCACTTCACTGGGACCAGCGTGAGTGAGCAGCAGTCGAACTCCTTCACGGAGTCAGCACCCAGGCGCTCGTGAAGGGTGCCCCATCCACTTGTTTTCGCATCCCGTTTCCTCTCATGATAAGAATAAAATGAAGATGCTGTCGCATTCTTTCCATGTCGCGTCATCTAAATCGTCTCCTTGCTATTGTTTCCTTGCATTATATACGCGTTGTGGTTAGAGTACCAATGCTGTTGCGGTTTGAACTCGTGATATTCATACAACGGGTTTATCCCCATTTATAACAGACACCAACAACAAACAACAATGAACGTTGAGGGAGTCGGATTAGCACTCCTTTTTATTTCGACTTCTTGGCCTTGATCTTGCGAAGGTAGAATTCGAGTTCCTTGCCCTCAAGGATGTATCCATCGGCGCGACCGACCTGTCCGGGGCTCGACGAGAGACAAGCTGAAAGGAACTCATTCACCACAATTCGAAGCACCATGAATCTACGAAAAAAAAGACCAACCGAGGAGCTTTCCGGACTGGAACTGCTCAGCGATGTGAGGCTCGACGGCGGCGGTCTTCTGGCGGTCGGTGTACTTCTTCATGACTCCCTTGGAGCGAGGCTTGTTGATACGGGCATCTTCCTCCTCGGTGAGCTTGACTCCCTTCTTGCGGGCAAGGGGGACAGCATAGTGCGACTCGTACCACTGACGGAAAGGAACCTGAATGTCGCCAATAACCAAGCGCCAGACTACAAAAACAGCTTTAGCAAAATATAAATCTCCTCAGAGACCCATGGTGTCAATCATAGCTAATAGCTAGGACGGCAATTCCTATCAAGAATGGGATCATCACTGGACGACTTTTATGCGCTAACTATGTAAAAAAACTCACAGCGTCGATGGTGACGATGGCTCCCTTGACAAGGGTCTTGGTACGCACGAGCTCGTTGTTGGAGGCATTGTAGACGGTATCAACGATGCGGGTCTTGCGAGCACATCCTGAAAAAAAACATAAGTACAAATATAAGTAAACACTTATATATTACCGATGTTACAACGAAATAGCAAAAGCTCACCCTCAGATCCCCACGAGAAGTTTCCAGTGTCGAGACGGAGAGCGCGGAACTTGAGGTTGCCTCCACGAGCGCGAACGATGTGAACGCGCTTGGCTCCGATCTTGGTGTTGGCAGCGGGGCGTCCAAGCTCGTGCTTTCTCTTCTTGTGAGGAACCGGGCGCTTTCCTCCCGTCGCACGACGCTTATGCCAAGAGTCGCGCGCGATACCCATCTGAAGATTTGTTGAAAGTAAGGAAGGTACGGATTTTTCAATTATGAGCGCGGAACAAAAGATGATGTGAACGGTTATAACACGAAAAAAAAACCGCCGTTAAATATGCGAGAACATGCCAATATACAACACGGGAAGTCAAAAGCAATATTCCGAATTAAACCGACGAAAAAGAAAAATTCACTCAAGTTTCCCAAAGTACAGTAAGATTTGATGTGCATGACCACTTTGGTGCGCGACATACGTACTTTTGAATTTATCGGAACGCAAAATTTAATCTAGCAAAGTTGACGGCATTTACCAGTTTAGGAAGCTTTGAAATCACTTATATTTCGGATTAAAATAAATCTGATTTTTAAACGCAAATTTAACTGAATGCAAGGTAACATATTCAAGTAAATCGAGAAATCGCTAAACAACGGATGGCACGCACGTAAATTATGTGCGGCAGGGTGATTTCACGGTCTCTACGATTGCGCGGGAAATCGGTGTCGATCTATTGACAAGGCATTTTACCGCTTTTATGATTACTAGCCATGCAAGTCGAGCCGTTCATCGAAGTACTAATTCAGGATGAGCGCCGGCGGCCTTGTAGACGTACAAGATGAGGCTCGTAGCAGAGAGATTGTATCTGAATACCTCAATTTCCTCGACGATGCCGTGAGTGCCGTTATTTCTGACTGGGTTCTTAACTAACGTTTTCCAGGCTGATCAGAAAATCTACGTCGGTAAAATCGAAGAAATGATCAGCGAAGGTGAGTAAAGTTGCTATGAATTGAGTTTTATTGACATTCGTACACCTTCTCATGGGATCGAAATCAGTGTTTTAGGAAAGAACCGTTTGTTGGTGCGATTGGACGACGTCCGCCAGAAGCTGCCCATTAGAGCTGCTAGGTTGGAAAATGTCTTGTTATGCCTAGATGCTGAAGGCCTTCACTCGAGGGCTGGATGTGAAAATGTTTCTCTCCTTTCAGATTGCTCACCAACTTCGTGGAGGAAATTGTGTGCTTCGAGCAGGCGACCACCGAGTGCATCCAGAGGGCGGCTCCTGACTTCGCCAAGAGCATGACCTTCTACGTCGGCTTTGAGGTATCTTGAGCTCGAATCCTTTTCTTGAAGCTAAATTTCTAACCGCCGTTTTCAAGGGGTCCTTCGGCAGTCGGCACGTAAATCCCCGTTCTCTGATGTGTCACTTCCTCAACAACATGGTCTGTGTCGAAGGCATCGTAACTAAGTGTGAGTAATCATCGGACATTTTCTGAGGATATATGTATCCTTCCAGGCTCGACCGTTCGCCCCAAGGTGGTCAAATCGGTACACTACTGCCCTGCAACAAAGAAGACCCTCGAGAGGCATTACACGGATCTTACAAGTTACACCGCTTTCCCATCGAGGTAAATATTTATCGAGTTCTTGTAAATTTTGTTCTTTTTTTAGCAATGTCTATCCAACTGAAGACGAGAACAAGAATCCACTGGAGACCGAGTTCGGACTGTCATCGTACAAGGATCATCAAATGTTCACCATTCAAGTTTGTTTCACGATTTCACATACATAATTAAGGAGCACTAAATATTCCTTGAACATCATCTCCTGAATATATTAGGAATCTTATGTTCTCTTCTACAGGAGCTCCCGGAATGCGCCCCTCCTGGACAGCTTCCCCGCTCCGTGGAGATAATTGCAGACGACGACCTGGCCGACGTGTACGGATCCCTTTTGATCGCATTCGTCTGCTGGCTGGCTATAATTCCGTTTTTTGAGCCGCTATGAATAGATTGTAGAGTACGTGAATATATGTTTTTCCTTCAGTGTGAACCCTGGAGATCGCGTCCGTGTTGTCGGACTCTATCGCGTTCTCCCATCCAAGCACCAAGGAGTCGCTTCCGGAGTCTTCAGGTATTATCAATATCCTATCAGATAGTATTCAGACAAGAGATCTCTTTTTACTATCTTTTCCTGCCAGGAAAATTGTCATCGGTCTCTTTTCACTATATTTCCCCGCCAGGACAATTGTCATCGCCAACAACATCCAGCTGCTTGCCAAGGAAACTGAGCCGAGTTTCGACCCTGAAGACATCAAGTACATCCGCAAGCTTTCGAGGAATAAGAATGTACGATGGTTTTGATATTCTTTCTTGAAATGGCACACGATAATGAACGGAAACATATTGATTTATAATTTCAGATCTTCGAAATTCTTTCCCGATCCCTTGCGCCTTCGATCTACGGTCATGCGGAAGTTAAGAAGGTTTGTAAAATATTTTTTATGATGGATTGTGCTATTGTTCCTCTAACTTTGCTTCGGATGTATCTTCTTTGCTGACTCTCATGGTGCCATTTAGGCCATTCTCTGCCTTCTGCTCGGTGGCGTCGAAAAGATTCTGGATAACAAATCTCGACTTCGCGGAGATGTCAACGTTCTACTCATCGGAGATCCTTCTGTGGCGAAATCTCAGCTCCTTCGGTAAATAATTGCTTGACTTATTTCTTATTTCTTGCATCATGACCCACTTACTCTATCCAAGTCCTTCTCTTCTGAAGAAGACTTGAGGAAAGGATTTGTTCAGGTTCGTTCTGCAGTCGGCACCGCGCGCCATCACCACAACTGGACGTGGGTCTTCTGGTGTCGGTCTTACCGCTGCTGTCACGACGGACAACGACAGTGGAGAGAGGTAATCAATAAAGCAACTGACTAATATTTATGAGGTGAACATGTCCTTTCTAGATTTTTACCACTGCTGTGAACACTAAATGAAATATTCGATCGCTTAATTTGAGTTGCTTATATTTGTAGACGCCTCGAGGCTGGAGCCATGGTGCTTGCTGATCGCGGAATCGTTTGCATTGACGAATTCGACAAGGTTGGCATATTTAAAGTTCGCGTTTGAGATTGGTATTTAGATGACTGACATGGATCGCACGGCCATTCACGAAGTCATGGAGCAGGGACGAGTGACCATTGCAAAAGTATGAGCTCTGGTACCGAGGGCATGTGATTTCGTGCATTCAGGCTGGAATTCATGCACAGCTGAATGCTCGCTGCTCTGTCCTCGCTGCAGCGAACCCCGTTTATGGAAGGTGAGCGAATCTTTTGTATAATTCCATGCGATCAATCTCATTTAGATATGATCCGTACAAGTCGCCGATGGAGAACATCAACATGCAGGACTCGCTTCTCTCCCGTTTCGATCTCATCTTCGTTCTCCTTGATGAGGTTTGCCATCTAACAATGAGATGGTTACATTGTCCTCTTAGCACGACCCCCAGCGCGATCGCATCGTTGCGGAGAAAGTGACAAAGCTGCACCGCTACCGAGCTCCTGGAGAGCCAGATGGGACGGTGCTGCCACTCGGTGCTCGAGTCGAGACCATGTCTACACTGGATCTGAATAACGAGGAAAAGACCACCGACATCTGGCAGAAGGATCGTTCTTGGACTGCGGTTGAGGAAGGGTTAGTTAGCACGAGCACTTTGCTTCATGGCTGCTAGCTTTATCTCATTCATTTCAGAGATCAGATTCTGACTCTGCCCTTCATGAAGAAGTATATTCATGTCGCGCGTAATGTCAAGCCCAAGCTTACTCCCGAAGTAAATTTAACCTTATACTGTAAGAATACTTCTCTTCTTAGGCAACGGCCTACATCAGCGAATGCTACGCGGAGATTCGCAGCTTTGATACGAGCAAGACGGACCGGGAGAGGGTAAGTCATAATTTAGTGACTTCGCCATTGTGTCGTCCATGATCATTTATTTTCCATCTGGATAAATGATAGTTCATCATACCACCGGGTAATTGTTCAGACGATGCCAGTGACTGCTCGACAACTCGAGACTCTTATTCGCCTGTCGACTGCCATGGCCAAGGCCCGTCTCTGCAAGCTGGTTGAGAAGGTTGACGCCGAGAAGATGAGGATATTTTCGTATTTAGTAACTGAACTTTCTTTTGAATTTTTTTGTGGAAATTTATTTGATTTTAATCCTTTTGAATCTCATGGTCGTTCCTTACAGGCATACCAGCTGCTTCACTATGCATGCTTCAAGGAGAAGCCGCGCGAGAGGATGGAATACGAAGAGAGGAAGAAGAGGAAGGCCGGTGAAATGGCTGATGGAGACGACGAGGATGAGGACATGGAGACTGGAGAGGTGTGTCTAATGACTGCCGGATGGGGCCAATGCCGCTTGCATTTTTGGAATTCCTCGCATGAATGATTATTTGTAGGAGGAAGAAAGAAGCGTCGCTGCTGCCAAGCCCACGCCTCGCCGAGGACGCAGGTTACTATATCAGCAATCTTTCGAGAACGAACATAATCCAGTTTTTATGATTTCAATTTATAGGCGTCCCGCTGATGAGGACGATGAGATGGAGGGAGGAGAGCCAATGGAGATGGAGAGCGAAGCTGCCGAGCCGGCTGCTAAGAAGTCCCGCAGCGAACCTGCTGCCATCTCGATTGATAGGTACCTTCAAGCGACCGATCACTTGCTGCCGTTTTCCCACGCTATTTAAGCGCAATATATAAGACCACTTTTATCCTTGGATCAATTCTTTTTTCAGGTACAAGGACTTCAAGAAGCATCTGCGCAAGGCCTTCGATAAGCACGGTTCGAAGGAACTCGTCGATATCGAAACGATCACCGCCCTCGTGCAGGAGGTGAGGCTGATAATATTCTTGAATTCTTGAATGTAATGATCATCACAGGAGGCCGGCCGCGCTCGCTTCTCAGATGCAGAATTCGAGGCTGCCTGGAGCAGGCTGACGGCAGAGAACGTCCTCATGATTTCGGACGACAAAGTTACTTGTGTAGTTTAAAATTGTTGCCCTGTATCTACTGACACTTTCTTCATCGCTTGAGAATTGATGAACATCCAGTGAGCTGCAGATAATTTGTTTTATTGGCAGACATTCCATATCGTTTAATTGCAAAGATCTCATCTCATTGTTTTACGACTCATTGCGAATTACTTGTATATGCGCTATCTTGAAGAATCTGATATTTTGATAAAACAAGAATTTTATGACATGCTTCCAGAATCACTGACTGGCCACCGTTCTGCACCCACTGATCGCACTCGCACGAGCTACCTCTTCACAAACGTACTATCTAAATAATTGGAGTGGGAAGCTGCGTTTTCTTGTATTTGAACTGTAGCGTGTTCATTATCCCACTTCAATGTAACTCTAAGTTACGGTAGCTATCCCCCGGGGCGATATCTGTGCGTTCTTAAGTTTGCCACTGTCTCCTTCCTAACCTGCCCTAGTGTTCCCTGAACACAATACAACTTCTTCTTTCCAGGCTTGCCCGCCAGGATGCCCATGGACTCCCTCCCTTCTCGAGCCCCTTCACCCTCCATTCCCTTCCCTCGTCACTGTAGTTTGTTTGTTTTGTTGCAGAAGGAGCAATACATTTATTCAAAGTAAAGAATACGGTGATTACGGCCAGAGAATTTGCCGGTGGCACACGCTATTGTCCGAACAACTGATTCCGAAAGTAACACGGGGCCACAAACGAGCGAAGAGGTGCTGGCAGGTTCTCTACGTGCTAGCAACTTTGAATACGGCATCAACGAGAGGACGAGTTCGGTGGCCCACGTGTACAAGGGGAAGCGTGTCCTCTACCGTTATTCCTGCAGAGAACATACTTCAAGACGGGAAAGGTTGCACTCGCCAGCCGATACGATACGCAAGTTGCTTGCCTTGCCGCCGAATCTTCCCACTACTTCATTCTTCAGATCCCCGACTGTCGCATTGTTCTGCATCGTGACAACGTATTTCCGCCCATGGGGGAAACGAACGAACAGGAATAGCTCGGGCGGATTGCGTCTGAAGATGATATCATGTTTAGTGCGAGGGGAGGAGTACGTGAGGTTGGACGAAGAGGTCGAGGAGGAGGAAGGGGTAGACGATGCCGTAGCTGCCTGGATCAACGCAAGAGCAAGGTAGTTCTTGATATTGCTACCCTTCGCGGGTTGCTTCGTTCCACACGAGGGGCAATTGAATCTGATTAAAGGATGGTTCGCGTTGATAAGGAGGAGGGAAGATGAGGAGGAGGACATACGATTTGGGGCTTCCAGATTTGAGCAGATCCGTGCAGTCCTCGCAGTGCGTATGTCCGCAGGACAAAATGATCGGTGGCAGGGTATCGGCTGCAATGATGGTTGACAGTGATTGTTTAAGTTCAAAAAGGATAGTAATTTTAAAAAAAAACTAACCATAATTGTCACAACATATGGGACAGGACGAGAGAGCCTCCATTTGAGAGACGTTGAAGTTCCCCGACTGGAGACAAAGGGATAGGATGAGAGGATTGGCAATGAGCGGGAGGGGTCGGGGACACTCCTGTGTTTCACAAAACCCAAAGGGAAAAAGGTGGCATTTTCTACCCAATTGGACCTCTATGGATGAGATCTACTCCATTAATCTCCTTGGTCTTCTTGGCCTGTAGATAGAACCAAAGCCATGCCAAATGCTCTGTCTTCATTCTTACTTGTACAATTCGTGTTCTCCGGCTCATTCCTAAATGAAAACGACGATGTTTGGGTGGTCCCAGATAAGTGTAGATCACGGAACTTTTCATGAAGGTGGCCCTAGAGGTCATAGAGCTCACCAGTAAGATGGTCGCCGAAGACACGGAGCTCGTCACGGAGGTGGTCCCAGATAAGTGTAGATCACGGAACTTATCATGGAGGAGGCCCTACACACAGAACAAAGTTTGCCACTGATATATCTGCCATTTGAGTTATAGATTGAATCTGCCATTAAATCTGTCGTGATAGATTCATTCTGCCATTTTCAAACTGCCAAAAATGAATCTGCCATATTTGGCAGATTTTCAAAAGTACTGATTAATCTGCCAATATTGACAGATTGCATCTGTCTCTCTTCACATTCTCAGTCCTTGAAACTGGCAAGAGTCGTTCTCACAATGAAAGCATGCGAAGAGCGTTTATTTCAACAGATATGCTTGATAGAACAATCAGAAAAGAAGCAAAAGTGAAAACATGAAATATGATGGCCTGAATTTTGGAGTGGATACATACTTCAATACAATCGTCTTCAGTTCACGGTTGGAGGGAATGTTTTGCTCTGTTGACGATTCGGCCCGCCAAAAGGGCGAGCTTTGGAACGTCGAGAAAATGAGAAAAGATCTGAACACGGTATTTGACGAGTGGATTTGGAATACCTTTTGCTCGCCACATTCTTCGATTGTGAGCATTTCTTTCCCATTGCTCGAAATGAACGGGTACATCATTCTACCCCTTTGTCGTGAGACAACCCTGAAGCATTGTACTCAACGAGAAGAAACAAAACGAAATCCTCCCAACCTTCCATCTCTCAGATCTAGAGTAATGAGCGTTTCAGAGTGCGGATGTTCATTGTCGGAGTCATAATCGCCATCCTTGACACCGCAGAGTTTCCCAACGATATAATTGCTAAATCGCTCAATTTAATTCAGTGTTCGCCCATTCAAACCCTGCAGCGCATTGTATGTAGAAATAGTCGTACGAATATTCAACATCTAAAGAGAGTGGCATCTCGCGTAGAAGACTTCCCGTTTGAGCGCAGTAAATGAGAATCTGCAATTTCCTTCATATTTTATAAGAGTGAAATGAAGGTTCTTAGTGTTCCAATAACCCCTGTATCTAGTGAATTCCTCAAAAAAAATATTCAAAGAATAGATCAGTGACCTTCTTTTGCAGTAAAATTCATCACTCACCTTGTGCGATGTATCAGTCTCTTCCCGAATGTAGACCATTGCGTTGTGAATGGTGGGATGGTCACATGAGAGCTGTCAAAAGTTTTCATGCAATTTTCAAGAGAGAGCTGCTGCTTAAAAACTATTTTGTTGCTTAAAGAAGCCCTTCGGACACTTCTAGTGGTTTAATCGAAAGTGCTTAAAAATGCTGTCAAATGATCCCAAAATCAAAATTCAGATGCGAAACTTTAATCTACTACTATATAAAAGACGATGTGTGTGTGTGTGTCTGTCCGCAACGGAAGTTCTGAAAAGTGTATATAGGATGGTCCTCAATCCCTGGGACCTTGACCAAAGTACTTCGGGTCCCGAGAAAACTTCTACCGTACCCGCGACCGGGGAATAGAGTACCTAATCCACGGCTGTAGATAAAAAGTGTATCTACACTAATTTACGGAATCGGTCCACAAGACCTGGGACCTTGACCAAACGACTTTGGGTCCCGAGAAAACTTCTACCGTAACCCGCGACCGGGGAATAGAATACCTAATCCACGGCTGTAGATAAAAAGTGTATCTACACTAA
>JACMIG010001076.1:0-23233 GCA_014805385.1 Levipalatum texanum
GAGCAGTCGCGTCAGGCCATTCTCATGGGAGAGGAAATCAATGAGACGTCTGCATCACCGTCTCGATGATCGAGACGGAATGACCTACGTAGGTGATTCCGTCTGAAATCACCTGACTGAAATGACCTGAGTAGGTGATTTTGGTTTAGGTCACCGAGAAGAAATGACCTGATCAGGTCATTCTAGTCTCGGTGACCTAGACAGAACGTGATTGCTGATCGAATGATCGACGTAGGTCATTCTGTCTAGGTGATCTTTCATTCGAGGCAATATAGGTGATTTTGACGAAATGACCTATGATCGAGACCTGATCTGCCAACACTAGTAATTACCTAATCGATGGCCGGCGCGCTCTCCCACACCCCTCCCCGGCGAGCATGGCTCAGTGGATAACGGGGGGGGGGGGGCTACAGACGGCTGATCTTGCTTCCTTTTTGTCTCCAGAAAATACGATCCGCTGAGTTCTAGATTCTAAGAAAATATTCCTCAAATATGGTCTCCGTTTTCTCCGGCTTGGTATTTTCGGCTTTCTCATGACCTGGGAAAATGAGCCGAACAGTGCACGTTTTCCTCTTCCAAGATCCCTTATCTTTCTCCCTGAATCATGCTGTGTTAGATTGTGACGCCGAAGGAGAGAGTCTCGTTCAGCTCAAATCTTGAACACCATGCATTTCGACGGCTGATTCCGCCTGCCGGTGTGTAAATTTTCGTTAAAAATATTTTTTCATTCCAGTTAAATTGGTAGTCCTTGTGGTGGTGAATTTGGACCGATTCCGTAAAATCCGATTCCGGAAAGTAGTATTTTCCGGAACTTACGGACTTCCGGAATATGCGGAATCGTTTTCCCGCGGTCGACGTAGTGGGGGTAGGTCAAGGTCCTAAGGCTCTAAGACCCTTCTATGCATGTGTCGTCACCGACAGACAGACAAACATGCCTTTTATTTAGTAGTAGATTCAAAACTAGCCGTCGATGACCGCCATCGCCGGCCGTTTAAAGTGCACTGTTCGGCTCATCATCCCAGGTCATGAGAAAGCCGAAAATACCAAGCCGGAGAAAACGGAGACCATATTTGAGAAATATTTTCTTAGAATCTAGAACTCAGCGGATCGTGTTTTCTAGAGACAAAAAGGAAGCAAGATCAGCCGGCTAAGTAGGGGAATGAACTCCTGCTGTTCACTTTAGGGTCCCCCCGCGTTATCCACTGAGCCATGCTCGCCGGGGAGGGGTGTGGGAGAGCGCGCCGGCCATCGATTAGGTAATTACGTCATTCGAAGCGTGCGCGCGGCATACATAATTTGATGTATCTAAAAAAGGTATCCGAATCTCAAGCTGAAACTTTGCACCTAGGGGTAAAAAACCATGGCGAATCTTTTCCCGTCGAGAACCGAGGACAACGTGAAGAACTTTTTCGAGATATAGACGTTTGAAAGCTTCGATGGATTTTTTCAGGGTGAAAAAAGGCGAAAAATTTTTTTTGCTTAAGATGGTTTTGTAGAGCGTAAAATTCTGCATCGAACGCATTTTTCCGTTTTTGAAAATTTTGAACCTACCGAGAGATATTTCAATTTGAAATTTGAATCCTATTTCGTCATCATTATCGATTTTTGAAAAAAGTCGACCGGCATCGGATTCCCCATGTCCAATTGTGTCACTGACCAAATTTTCATCGAAATCGGAGCCAAAAGTTCTCAAGTTGTCGGAAGAGATGCTCAAATCTGCTTCAGTCTCTCAGAAGACGCGTTATATTACATTATTGCCGTGAACACCAGAATATTCACGCTGCCAACAAGGCAGTCAGACGACTGGGAGGAGACAAGGACCCTGCACGAAGTGTTCGCAGAGCAGTGCGGAAGTATTGGACTCCGCGCTAAGCTAATTCGCAGTCTCTAGACCCGAAAAATTGGATAGTAGATGCACGGCGAAGATGTAGGCAATGGGACTTTGAATGGGGAGCAGGAAATCGAGCGTTCTCTTTTCTATTCGCCGAGCCTTTTTGAACCGCCGCCT
The DNA here is from genome assembly GCA_014805385.1 of Levipalatum texanum. Classification (NCBI taxonomy): domain Eukaryota; kingdom Metazoa; phylum Nematoda; class Chromadorea; order Rhabditida; family Diplogasteridae; genus Levipalatum; species Levipalatum texanum. The sequence continues at coordinate 2,009 of JACMIG010001076.1, forward strand.
GCAAATTGGATCGCATTCCACTTCGGGGCGCGAAATGCGATTTATGCAGTTGCATCCGACAGGCCAAAACAGGGTCCTCCTCGGAGGAGGAGTGGGGGGAGGGGTGAGAATCTGCTGTCTGCCCATGAATCTGAAAAGGGGAGGTTCCTGAGAACGAATCCATGTGTTGTCGCCGATGGACATCGAGCACGCACGGGGTTCTTTGCATTTGCACAAGGCTAAGGCCAAAGAGATGAGACCTCGCTGCGATGGAGGGCATACCAATGCACTTGACAAAGGATTACTATAAGTTGTGGAAGTGCAGAGGTGGATTTACTTTGTGGATTTTAAAAGTTAGGGTGTAGGAGTCAGTGTTCTGTCCAATCATGTGTGGGACGTGGATCTAGACATTTGGTTTTCATAAAAAAAAACCTAAAAAAACCCTAAGAACTGTAATGGCGTCGTCCTTTTTGTGCTGTCTTGTACATAAGTTCTGCTCTCAATGCAGTTCTCGTCACTCTGTTCTCGAACCCATTCAAATTGGTACTCGTCTTCTCTCTCTGCACCGGTCGAGGGAACGGGAGAACCCTTCCATCTCCCATGCATATGGGGCGCTCAAAACAATCCCCCCCGCATGACAAGAGACATTGGGAAGGTGACCTTGAATTGAACAGCAGTTCTCCCATCTTTCCTCTCTCTCAACACATCGCAGTCTCATGGTCGTAGTGAGAAACCGCGGATGGCTAACCCAAAATACGCTCTTGTTCAGAAACCCGGGAATGCATAGGCGATCCTTAGAATGTCGTTATGGCCCCCAACTAGTCTTCTATAAATTTAAAAGAAATACTTCTTTGGGGAGGGAAAGGGAAGGGATCAGAAGTGAAATGTGCCAAGTCGACCTATCGACGTGATAACGAAGGAATGACTACAGCGGCCACTGCCCATCCCCCTTTACCCTCTCCCCTCCCCTCATCGCGACATCGCCAATACAAGGGAACGTGTCTCCGTTATCGTCGAGATTTCTATCCACTTTTGGTGCCTCACAAATCTTCGCCAAATAGTTGTGAGATCGCGATCTATTCAATACACACCTACAGTGTTTTTCTTTCCGCATCCCGTGAACGCGTGATCAATTGTTATGTTCAAGTTGTAAAGAACCCAAGGAAGTAGGATACCTAATACTTGTCTGGCTGCGACCGCGCATTACATTAGAAAAATTCATCATATTCAGATGCGGCACGCAGGTAAAATCGCTGCAGCATGCATCGTAACATCACTCGTTCTCGCAAGTGAGCTCCAGACCTGTAACACATCCACTAACCACCAAATTTCAGGCTTGTTCTTCGTCCTCAAATACATTCTCATTCCCTCCACAGAGATGAAGCAAATCATCAAGGTTTACCTGGCTCCAAAATCGAAAAGTCATGAGTACACTTCAGCAATCGCAGTTCTCACCCGATAGCAAGTTGATGAAGGTCTGGCAGAATCCTCCTTATAACATGACTTACAAGGTTCGATTTACCTTCTTCTTTACTACAACTAGTCTTCAGATCTGGTTGTTTTCCGTTGAAAATAGCGAGCAAATCCTTCACAACGGGAGCAAGCCCGTGCTGAAGAAGCACGGCCCCTACACATATCGCAAGAGCATCTTCAACGAGGTCGTTGTATCTGGCGAGTGTCTCAAACAGTCTTCTTACAGGTCCTTGGAACTGGGAACGGGACCGTGACATTCAAACGACGCAGTCTCTTCCACTTCAGCAAGGAACAATCGTGTCCCGACTGCACCGAGCAAGACAGACTCCTCATTCCGAATATGTTGTATCAGGTAGGTGGCATTCCCAAAGAAAAAGCTATCTCTTCAACTATTTTCTATCGCAACCCTTTTGCCGCCGTCTTGTGAACATGCAATGCGATTTACTCGGTTGCGAACAAAGCCACAGTGCTCCACTCAAGGAGCAAAAAGTGCTACAATGAGTTTTTCGATGAAATCAGCTCGTTCTCAACCAAAGTCTTCTTTAAGCTGACGGTGGAGAGTGCCTCCAGGCCCGAGACGGCGGCGGCTTCGCGAGCACTCGAGGTACAGATAACGAATGTTCATCCTTCACAATCTTATTCATCCTTCAGGCCCAGAGTCCCTTCATCAACCTGGCCGTGGAAGAGATCCTCTTCTCCGGCTACAACGACCCCTTCCTGGATAACGTATGGCCTAGCTACTATTGTCGGGCATTGATATTCTCGTCCTAGGGAAGGAAATGCATATTTTCTGCCGTGGTTTAACCAGTTTAGCACTAAAGCAATATGATATCTCACGACGAGCCGCATTGATAATACAACGGCATTAGATCAAGACTTGCAGCTTTCAACCCCCTGGAATATTTATTCGAACAATGAGATAATCGTTCCAGTTCTGCAACGAAGGAATGCTGAAGGAGTTGTGCAAGATGATGTTCGATATGCCGGAGAAGTTCGGAATGTTCACGGAGGTGATCAAAGATCTGAATTCACTGTCGATACGATCATTGCAGGCGAATAACACATACGAGGAGGGCGAGTACACGATCAAAGACGGCAGCAAGAATATCAAGTTTGTATCCTTTTGTGACTCTGCTGATAGCAACTGATTCCAGGAACAGAGGAGATGTCGTCTTCTACAACGGACGAACCGAACTGAATAAGGACTGGTGGACGACTGATGAGGTCAGTGTAGATTCTTGGCTTTCCTAAGCAGTGCCCAATCGAAATAAAAACAAAATATCATGCCAAATCGGTTCTCAAGTTGTCGTTTTTCGTATACACTGAGAATATCATGAACGTGATCGCTATGGTTCTTATTAGGCTCGGAAGATCCGCGGTAGCGAAGCATCTATCTTCCACCCACTCATCGAGAAGGGCGAAACGCTGTATGTCATGTCCGACCAGCAGCATCTGTGCAGGTATCACATGAGTTACTAATATGGTTTGAGAATTCTGATGATGCAATGGATCTGAAATTCGAAAAATTTTCGTTATCAGAACTCTCCCCCTCCAATACCACGGCGAAGACACGATCAAAGGCATTCCCGTCTACTCCTTCCGCATGCACTCGGACGAATTCGACAGCACAAGTGTCGGCAGGGTGAGAAAGATTGGAATAACGCTAAAGATGCAGGATTCAGGCGGGCTACTGCCACCCCACGGAGAAGATCTTCTTCCGATCACAGAATACTAGCTGGAATCCCAACCACTGCTACCCCCGCGGCGTCCTCCCCATCTCCAAGTGCAGGAAGAGTCAGTTGTTGAGAATCGATGAAATTTAGTAATCCTACATTTCTCATAGGTTGCTAACAATAATGGGAGCCTTATGCAGACTCTCCTCCAGTCGTCGTGTCCTTCTCCAATTTTGCGCATGCCGATGGCGAGATTCGCACGGCGGTCGAAGGCCTCGACCACCCCAACATCGAGGAAGACGGCATCCTCCTTGACATCGAACCGGTCAGTTTATGTCTAATTAGTGTCGCAATTTTATTTTTAGTCCAATATCCCCAGAAGAATAGAAGACCAGAAAACCTATTTTGATTACAATAGCTCATTTGATTACAAATGCTAGCTTCCGCATTTGTCATGAACTTGTTAAACGCCCTCATGGGAATAAGAAATGTCATTGTCTGCAGTGATTTTGATGGCTCGCTGACTCATGAGCGATTACTTATGGGACAAAAGAAAGTAGTTCGTTTGAAGTGCAGACCTGAGTTTGATTCACTATCAGAATCTCGGACTCGTCATCCGTGCCCGCCAGCACATGCAGGCCAACATCGAGTTCTGGGCTGGAAAGGGCATCGAGAAGCCGTGAGTTCGCACACCTGAATGTACATTCTCTTCGTCTGAATGAGACACAACTCCACAGGGACTACATTTTTTCTTCTTATGATCTAAAAGCCATGACAAGAGTTTCACAAGTATTTGCGAATTGGAAGAGATCATCTCAAAAATATGGCTTGCAGTGAATACCACAAGACGATGCGATCCACGCTCATTCCAATGGCGATTATTCACGACGATGCCGAGATCGACGACGCAACATTAGCCATGGTTAGTATCGAGGTTATTCGAGCGGAATAGGTCCGCATTCTCGTAAATGCTGACTTTGCTTCACAGAGATGACCATTCATCCTCGCATGATTTCTTATAATGCTCATCAGTGACTCAAATTCCTTGGAATGCAAGTGAAAGGAAGCTGTAACTATTAGGCATTATAGTGGTAGCGCAGAACGTGTTAAGTGCGTTCTTCTGCGCGACAGGTCCAGAATGGTCGAATGGTCGATAACTTCATAATCTTATGAATCTCTCCTATTTGCAGGTGAAAGCGGACCTGATTCGACCTCGAAGAACGGCGTCTCTCGTTACTTGGAGCGTTCTCGCCATCGCTGCCCTCCTCCTCGCCACTGGCCTCTATCTGCTGCTCAAGAAGCTGACCCGCCCGAGGGAGGAGAAGGACAGGGACAATGGAAAATGCCACGATCGCTGCGAGGGATACGCCAATCCCGTTGCACGAAGCGAATAAACGATATTTATCTCGGAGGAGGCGTGGACAAATAATGCATGCAAAAATGACCTTCACGAATTTCTAACAATAAGATGCATTTTGTCTGGGGCAGAACATTTTCCATCTTCTAGGTTGTAAAAATAACCCTCACAGGACTCTACGTTGCTATTTATTTGGCGTGGAATTGTTAGCATGTCCGAACTTCTCAGCTATTCTAATCGCGGTGTTCTGGGCGAGGGCGTAGAGAGTGAGGGCGGATCATCTTCATCGACCCTCGGAGGAATTCCCCACGATGCTCGCAGTTGCTCCGAGTACCGCTCTGCGTTCGTCTTGGGCACCGGTGGCGGGGCCACTTTGTACCTGCGATGGGAAACTATTCTTGGTATATTTTCTCCTTGCCATCAAGGAAGAACATGGATAGGGAACGCGATGCGAAATTGCTTTTGGGTGTTCCTTAGTTGATTGTTTCTTACAATTAGCCTTTTGTTCATTAGCTACTTGACTAACCTACTCCACCTGAAGCTGAACGCCAGCCATCGCTCTCCGTACAGTCGTATTGCTGTCTTTTGCAGTCCCTGCAATTCGTACTCGTCATAAACAACATCGTTTTGTCTGTACCGAGTGCATGTCGATGAGAAATTTCTTCATGATGACACTCGCGATCGCGTGAATCTGCAGACAAAGGTTGTATTGTGGTTGAGCGGAAGCTGTTTTTAGATATTATTGCATTCCGCACCATAACAGTAAATAGCCAAGCATTCTGTTGACAGCGGATTAGAACTGATATTTATACTTGCAATAATAAACCCTGCTCATGTGATAGAGTTATATGAGGCCTCACTAACCGGAAGAAAGGAAAAGCGCAGGTAGATTCGATGGACGCTTCCCTCGATCCACAGTCCCATCTGGATGGCTCCGATGGATCGAACACAGGCAGCGAGGAGACAGGCGGGGAGAATGGCACGCGAGTACTCCACAACCTCACGCATCTGACAGAGGAAAAATATATTAGAGCCAAAGTACTCATACGATTCCAATGTTTTCGAACCCGGACTGCTGCCATTATTCTCAACGTGACTAACATGAAGGCCATACCCCTACTGCGTAGACAAATGAAGTGTGATATTAAAGAAGGATTGGGAAGAACTTCTGGGCAAAATGGCAGTCCTAATGCGAGTGCATTTGCCCTTACGTCGACTTATGGAAATGCGACATTTCCAGGCGTCGACGCATGGACAAATGCACTCCGATTAAGACTGGCATTTTGGCAAGAAGTTCTTCCCAGTGCTTCTTTAATCCGTGGCCTCTTTTCGAACTAAATACGTAGGCAGAATACAGGGCATACCTGCGTGGGCGACACCACAACAAACAAAGCTATTTGAGGTAACTTCCCAGGTCCTTTCACTCTGTGGCGCATTGATGCGGAAAAAGAAATCTAGGATCTCTACACAATACCTGATATCGCGAATTCAGCGAGTTCATGCCGAAGAGCTGTGCGTACTTGGCGTTGTAGTAGCGATACGAGACGATGGAGAGCTGGAAGGGTGGAAGTGTGGAGAGAAGAGTTCATAATCTTACCACTATCGATGAATACTCGAGGATGCAGATGATGGTCATTACGAGAGGAAGAAGCGATACTGCAATGCAAGAAGCTACTTCTTTCCATTTTCTTATCTCCGATTCAAGCAAACACGGCTTAATTTCCATCTATTCATCGCTTGGGGTCACTTACGAAAGTGTATGGCGTAGCTGAAGGCTCCACCGAGCATCGACGAAGAGGTAAAAGCAAAGAGGAGCGGAAGAACAGCGGGGAAGTGGCGACCTTCGTAGTCATCGAGATGGATGCTGGCGTAGAAGCTGAATCGAATTTGCTGCTCTTTGACATATACCGATAACACCCCTACCGCTCAATGATGATCCACAGCGTGGACAGCGTCGATGCTCCGTAGCCGAACTCGTGGAGGAACGTCCACAGTCCGTCGCTGTTGTAGAGATAGTGAGACCAGCCTAAGCGTTCAGTTATCGATCGCTCTTTAGCCGATAGCCTACCATCTTCAGGACGAGTGAACGCGAGCAAGTGCTGGACGTACAATCCGATCTGCGATCCGACGATGAGGATTTGAGCGGTGAGCGAAAAGACGAGTAGCCATCTGAAATGACGTACTGCACTCCAAATCGTAGTCTCACGAAATTAAAGAGATGTTTCATTTTAGTATTGCGTTGAACTATAGTAAAAACAAAAAATACTGACTTGCAGTTGACGTGCAGCGAAGCCGTGAGGATGAAGACTGGCGCACACAGTAGAAGGATGACAAAGCAAATGATAGTAAAGACGAGAAGAAGCACAGTCAACCCCGTCAGCCACGGGACGCATCCAGGATCGATGGGCCTATCCACGTTGGGAAGGGGATCGAGGAGCAGCCGGAAGAAGTCGAGCATTCTCGCAAAAAGTGGAGAGTCAGTGATCACAGCGGTCGAATACTCGGCAGGCGCCATTTAGGAAATGCTTCGGTAGCCCCGTGGGAGAGGTTCTAACGGTAATCACGGAAAAGGGAAAGTCATGCTGGCGGAGATATGGGAAAATGAAGAGGCAGGAGGAGACTGGAAAGGTTGAAGGCAACGGCGCGAGAAGAGGATTCTGGGAAATAGCCGTAAGCATCAAGGAATGAATCTTGTGGACCGAAGGCATGGAATACACAGCTTTATGGCATGGGATTGTGCAGTCCTGCAAGGCGATGCCACAGAGAACAACACAACTCGAGAACAGGACTATAATATTTGTATTCACTTAAACTATGGAACGGATTCGAATCGCCGTCGTGACCACGCAGCAAAGTCATCGAGAAGCTTCTGTAAGAATGAAGCATGGTACTAATTGCACGTTTTCGGATGACTGACATGCCCTGCGTCGGTGTGCCTATGGAAGTTGATCATGGTGTGGAAGCCGTGGTCGTAGTGAATCCACGTCGTGGGCACCTGATTATGCACATTACCATTTGTTATGGTGCAAAGTGAGTTCTGGTCTTATTATGCACCAATAAAGCAAAACAGACGACGTCAAGAAAATCCTCTCTGCGTCCGACAGAGTATTTGAAGAAATCCAAATCTCTCACCCCTGCACCCTTCAGTCGCATCTGGTACAGGATGCCATCATCTCGAAGAATGTCGAATTCGGCTGTGAGAACCAAGGCTGGAGGGAGACCGCTGAGGTTCTTCCTGACAATGAAAGAAGCCTTCTATCTCGAATAAACCCTGTCTCATAGGGTTGTCGGCACGGATAGTTCAGGCCAGTCTAGAATTGCGATATCCGCAGTCGATGGGAGACATCCGCATCGACTATCTGGATATCCGGGGATTTCCGGGGATATCGAGACAATCGATGCGGTTTTGTACCATCACCTGCGGATATCCGAAATTCTAGACTGGCCTGAACTATCCGTTTCGACATCCCTACTGTCTCAACCTCATGATGGGTGCAAAGTCGGGGTTAGTGAGGACAGGATCGGCAAGTTGTTGCAGCTGATGTTCGGTGTGATTTTCATCACGTGGATCAACGTCGTGGCGGAAGCGTTCAGGGAGCATCGACAGGTTGAATCTCTGAAAGATTCAACACAACTCTTAAAAGGATGGACTCAAGCCAAAGCTCACTTCGGACTCAACTGTCTTCACCCGTTTCGAAACGTGCCCATTTTTCATGGTGATTTCGATGTACTCTGAAGGCTACTTTCACTCGGTGAGCATTTCCCGGTACCGGGATGCGCCCGCAGATCGGCTCCGAGGTACAGCAGGAAAAACGAGGCGGCAGTATGTGGATCTGAATTTCAAACAAGAATCGTTCCTGTTTACCTAGGTGGTTTTCCGTGATGCTTTGTTGCTCAATACCTTCGAAATGCTAGATCGAGGTTCGGGACAAATAAACTATGAACACCATTGTTTGTCTTCCCAACACAACACTGTTCTAGCTACCACCCGTTTTGCGTCACACGAGAGCATACTTCACTGAACACTCATCTCGCCCCGGTACAAACACATTTCTAGATCTCCTCACCCGGAAGCGCCAATCCATCGTACGTCTCCTGCATCCGAAACGAGAATGTCTGCATGTCCGACATCTGCACAACTGGATACACCAGCACCTGATCAATGAAATGTCCATTTCAAGTACCGTTGAATAAGAAACCAACCTGTCCAAGTAGTTTATGTGGTTTTTCCTTGAACGAGAATCGCTGTGCCATGACTGCAGCAAGATTTCCACCTGCCGAATCTCCCGACACGATTATCTACAACGGGTCCCCATGGTCTTCAAGACTTTGTATTTTTATTTCAAAATGCCTTCTCCGGATCGATCCCGAACATCTGTCGCCCGTTCGTCATGAGCAAATCGATGGCGGCCTCGCAGTCGTCCACAGCACCGGGGAAGGGCTGAAGCCTCCCTCTCTCTTTCCCCGGTCAGAATGTGACGAACCGTTTCCGGTGCCCTCCTATAATCGATCGAGACAACGAGACGAGCCTTGGTCCACGTGACGAGATCGCGGGAGACGACGTCGAACCTCCAGAATTCATGATTCGGAAAGAAGCAGGACAGAAAGCTTTGGTCTCACTAATGCAACCAAATAACAAAGTCGACGAAACTGTGCTTGACACCTCGAACACTATGGTGTTTCATTGGACGATCACTCACATTTCGGGACTGCCAAATACGAATCCTCCTCCGTGGATGTAGACGATGACGCCGTCGTGTTCGACCTCCGATTGGTTGCGCAGTCGGTAAAGTACCACCTTGAAGAGTCTCCTTTGCTCCAAGGAATTCTCTCATCTTACCCGTACGCCATTGAATACCCTCGGCTCCTGCTCGACGGGATCTCCGATGTGGTGCCACGGACCGACGATGTAGTTCAACGTTTCCAGCGAGAAGCGAGTCATCGCTACCATGCAGTATGCCGAAGGGCACAGCTTGTTCTGCATGACTTCGTGACTTTTGCTATCTTGGAGGAATCTTGTGTCAAAGATGTAGCCGTAGGTAAGTTAGGTATCCCACAGTATTTTCTGACAACAAACACGAGAGCCACTTTGCTTTGCTCTTTCTACAAGACAAAGATCCTTCCTTTGTGACGCACCGGATAGAAATAGAATAGGCGGGTGAGCGGCTCGAACACTGTCAATATCCGTCTGTCCGATGGACTATTGGCACAGAGCTCAAGCGATTCATTATTCTGAGGGATGAATAATGCCGCCTACCTGGTCGGGAAGAGGCTGGTGCAGGATGTATGCAAGGCACAGAAGAACGAAAGCGTACTTCCATCGCCTTCGAATCGTTCCCTTACTGGTGTGCAGCCAGGAACGCTGGCTTCCAAACGATGTTTCCATGACAAGATGACGTATAGTAGAACTACGTAGAGAAACGATAGCACTAACGCTCCTGAAAACACAGAATGTCATGGGGCACATGGTTGACCTGATGTCTGATACTATCACGATTGGCGAGTATGATGGACCTCTAGTCTAGCCTGCTCACTCTATCAGAGGCAGCGTTCGCTCTAGCAGGGAGGGCGTAGTTTGCATTGATGGGGAAAGTGAAAGGAAAGTAGGATGGATGGGGTTCGCATCAACACAAGTAGCCTCTACCACAGAGAACGAATGTATTGACCACCCCCGACACATCATTCAATCCAAGGTTGTTGTTCGTCACTGCGGTTGGGAGCAAATCCTACGAGCACTTTGACCTTTGTAACGTTCACATGATCTTTTTCACCTTTCGAAAGGACTGAACAATACTATTCAGACGTCTGGTAAGTTGTTTCACCATAACTTTTGTCATTTGATACAACACGATTCCACTGCAATGAGTAAACACTCGAACGGCTCGACCTTGGAACAGAATTATTGCCGAAGAATTGGGAACCTCCCGCAGAGCGGTAACGTTGCACACAGAATATGCACATAAACAATTGATGATTCACTCTGTTTTCCATTTCCCAGCAAAACAAAGGTGACGGATAAAGCGGAAAATTGTCCTCAAAAGTATGAATACGATTGCCAAGACAACCATAGTTATCAGGGCCAGGAACGCAAAAACATCGATGAGATAGAACTGGAAGAAGTTCAGTTGTCGTCCGTAGTGGTCGAGCATTCTGAAAGCTCAACCAATAGTCAATACATAGTTCAAGATCCAACCTGAGCGGACCGTACTTGGCCATGAACTCCATATTCTTCACAAAAAGATCGCGCGGAGAGAAGGCCTTGTCGCGGATCATACGGCCCAGTTCTTTCGCTTTTTCGGTGTAACTGCAATGCCTCTCTTCGTTCCGAACAAATATTCTCAGTCTTACATTGGGTCAGTTTCCAGGATTGTTCTCAACGCCTCTTCAAGCTTGTCGCTCGACTCGAGATCGCGCTTGTATAGGACGATCCCGGTGCCGGTGCGCTTAAAGTTCTGAAAGGGATCGCCATCATTGTCTGCTATGAGACTGTAAATTTTATCAGCCCGTTTTTGACAAAGTGAATGTCGATCATCTGGGATGTCGAAAATCATTGGAGCAAATACCTGAGCATTCCGTATCTGATCCCCTAGTACGGGGATGACGACGACAGGGACTCCTGCTGTTGTCGCCTCCGTCGTCGATCCCTGGCCGCAGTGCGTGATGAACAGTGACAGGCGGGGATCGTCTGTAAGTGGAATAATGGGGTCTGAAGGAAGTCGCAGATAGCAGATCGCCTACTGACAGAGCATGTCGTTCTGCGGCACCCACGTCGCTTCGACGATGTTGTCGACGCCCGCGGAGATGAGGTCTGAGGGCTTCTGAAACGAGAAGGGCGAATATCAAATACTTCAGGTCAGCTCATTTCGTGATGCCGAGGAAAATACTGGTCATGTTATTTCAGTACCTCATACTTCCAGATGAAGGTGACATCGGGGAAATTCTTGATGGTTTCCACTATCGACTGCTTGTACCTCGGCGGCATCAGGGAGCTCTTAGCCACGGATCCGAACGAGAGCAGCACAGTCCGAGGGCGAAGATTCATGATAGCCGACCAGGTCTGGATAGAGTTATCCCTATGACGCCATTCCAGATTTTACCTCGTTGAGAGGCTTGTGCCCCGCGGCAACGCTGACGCCCCCGATGTCGATCACCTACAGAATTTGAAGCCTGGATTGAGGAGCAAGCGAACCTTGTGCACCCGAACGGTAGGATACTCCACGAGTGGGTCGGCATTGACAAAGAAGAGTGAAGCTTCCGAGATAAGTTCCTAATCATAGTCGAGTTGAGCTAGAAAGGGGTGAGTTGACTGACACTCCAATCCGGGTAGACATAACCGAAGTGCTCATCGAATAGCGGCGCATAATTCCTTGAGACGTAGGGGAAGAAATACTGAAATACTCGTCAGGTTTTTCTCCCATCAACGCTGGTCTAATAGGTTTTGCCTAAAGACAATTGGTTCATTTTGTCCCGCTCTTTCGAGGGGACTCCAAAAAATGAGTAATACTCATAGTTTGATCCTCTGCACGGAAATCTTTAGTAAAAGGCGAAAGATTTTCTCGGACAACTGCAGAGGATCCAGAGTTGGCGAACGATTTGAGGCTAACGGTTGTCCCGACCCGCTGTGACACAAACACGCCGGGTTGGCAAGGGGAGGAGGAGAGGGGAGAGGAGAGGCCACCTTATTGATGTTCAGTGCGACCAAATTGCCGATCCTTTGGAAGAACGTCATTTTGTCCGTGAAAGGGACCATGGTTCCTAAAATATCAGATTGTTCACCTAGTCAATGGAGAAGGAGTACCTGGGACATAGCTGGGGAAGGCGGGCATTCCCGTCCACTCGAAGGATCCATCGAATCCCGATGCCGAAAGGGCCATGGAGAAGCGAGTTATGCCCAGTTCGCGGAAGATTGCTGGAAATTCGAGAGTTTCGCGAATCTTCGAATCTTCACACCAAATGCACAGACATCCATCGGTTCGGCGTACGCCGCATCGAACGTCAAGGATCGCAGCTCTTCGAAAAGGCCAGGATGTCTCAAGGTTGCTGAAATCCGTCTGTAATTCAGGATGTGAATTCAAAATCATACCATTGCACTGCGCAATGAACATCTCTGCGACGTTGAAGATGTGCTAAACATGATTGTTTTGGCTTGAATAAACTAGACGATACAGTGAATATCTCAGTGCCTCCGCGGGATTTCCACACGTTGCTCACGAACTCGTCCTGGGCTCCCGAGTAGAACTCCTTGGCCGCTGCGCATTGAGGAACTCGAATGATCTGCATGCAAAAAAGTGATCACAATTCTCATGAGTTGTTGTCAGCTGTTATCTGCAATGTGCTTATCGCTCTTCAGTACTACCACAATCGGTGTGTATTTTGCTGTGCGTTCATTTCTCTGCGAAAATAAAGAGAAGCGGATTGGTTGAGTCGGATGTTCGGAACTACCGTATACTCGATCTCATGCATACCCTGACTCCCGGGTGGTCCGTTCCGTAGTAGTTGAGATGGGCCTCGATCTCCGGCACGAGCATCGTCTGGAAATGGGCCAACCTAATAGGGCAAGAGAGAGCAAACTCACGACTTCATGCCCGGCTTCCGCGAGTACTTCCGCTAGACTGCCTAGGAATCGAATATGACTCCGTCCCCACATGGGGTTGTAGCCGAGGAAGTGGAGGCTCTCCGCTGGTCGAAGAAGGCATAAGGCAAGAGCCACAAGGGTCGACCTCGCGACAGAAGCCATGGCTGCTCGAATGAGGTCTCCCCGAATGTGCAATGACACGATGCCATCACGACAAGGAATTGCCGAATCGCTGTCGTCTTATCGCTGTCTATTGATTCTCGACTGCATAGAAAGAGTCTCCATCTCTCCCCATCGTGGATCCTACCGTGTCTAGGGTCATGAGAGTGACAAGAGAGCGGGATACGATGTGCTCAAGTCAAAACAAGTCTTTTGTGCAATATGACAAACTCGGTCGGCGCTACACTGCAACTTTTGAGCAATTGCACACTATTTCCAGACTGACCGTATATCGCTACAAATATGGACGACATTCAAACTGGCCCATATTTTGCATATATTATTCTTTATTCTTCACTATTATTTATTTTTTTCACAGCGTTCACTACGATAGATATCCTCGATACTATCTATGATTATGTTGGCTACACATACATTTGAGTATTCATTTGTACTAGCACACTTTCGAAGTTAACCCATAAACCGCTGTTCTATGTACAACTAGGAGAGGCACTATTTCTTCTTCTTGGGCATGGCCACGAATCGCTTGAAGGTCGGCAGTCCCAGCTTCTGGAGGTGGTCCTGGGCGATGTCGTCGAAGCGCTGCCCCATTGTCACCCACGCTTCCTGAGGACGACTCCGTCGTCGTTCAATGCAAATGAACCCACCCCTTCACCAGGCGCGAGCTGGCCCTTGTTCTTCAGGAAGAGGGCAAAAACGCCGAAAAATACCTGGAAATTGAATATTGTGGAAGTCTGTACAATTTAGCGTGGGATATTCTCCATAATATTCCCATGTAATACGTCTAGCAATGAAATGTAGAAGTAAACATTGTCCTTACGCCCCACAGAGACGGTGACAGTTCGTGCTCGATGTGCTTGTTGACGATCTCGCGGGCGTAGGCGGCGAAGGCATCCTAAAAGGGGGTGTTCCCATGGGCAATATAACGAACACTTACTGAATTGTCGATCGAAGAAGCGAGGACGTGGACAGCCATCAGAAGACGTTGTCCCTGCTTCTCGAACCTCAAAAACGACGATGGTCGGTATGGAGTACCTATGTAGTACAACTTATCGTATTCAGATGAGAGAACGTTTCCGAATATTTTTCCAAATCAGCACGAAGAGAAAAGATACTATTCATTGAAAAAGTTCAATTTCGTGGAGTGTCTTGGAAATGCATTGCACCACAATCAGTTTCAGAATTTCTCCGGATATACCGTTTATTATCCTGAATATCGGCGTCGGTGGCGTCCTCGGTGCCGAAGAAGTGCTTTTTGAGCTGCGGATGAACGGAGAAGAGACTGAATTCCTTCAATCTTCTCCCGAGCACGTTTAGGGTCAACTGACAATTTGTAAAAGTCCTTGCCATCCTGCACAGCCTTTCCACTCGTGCCCACCATTGCCTTTTGGAGGGAGGCCCTGTAACTCGGAGATGAACCTTTATGGTTACGTGTACAGTACCGAAGGATATCGCGAAGGCCTTCTGCAGGTTCCTCTTCTTCTTCATGCCCTCGCAACCGCGAAAAGCGAGCCACGATGGATGTACTTGATCCCATTCACGGTCTGGAACACGAAGAATTCCACGCTCTAATTGTAAGTAGCGAACTTACTCAAAAATCAAAGGCGTTCCCGGCCGCAAATTGACTATCCAATGGGATATAGGCAGATACTGTAGGCCTCTTGCAAGACGGGGCTGGAATAGTATCAGCAATGGAAGGTGTTATGCAGAGGCTGCACGAGGCAGGAAATGGAGCTCTCGCTGCGGAAGTGGACTGACCCTTGGTCTTAGCAGGCGGGGAAGGAAAAGGTCGCGGAGGAAACACAGCGCTTTCATGCACTACGCCGGTGCGGCGATCTAATTCCATGAGCCTTTCGTAATGAGACGAGGGCGTTACGCAGAATAACTAGAATAGCGGCACTCAAGCGACCCAGATCATACGTTAAGGATTGTCGTACTCGCTTCCTGCGGAATGAAGTCGGAGCATTATTGACCCGGAGAACGAAAGCGTTGATCATTCATGTTTTGTTACATCTATGATAGCTTTGCGAACCGTGAGCAGAGTATAATGTGTTTCACTGCTTTCCCGTGCACGGGCTCCATTCTGCACACTCACGTGTCCGACTAAGCTCATTTCTTCGGGGCGCCATGGATGGCGGCGCGTTCTACAAGGCCATTCGTACCAGGCCCTTCTCCGGTGGACGAGAGTGGCAGAGGAGAGGCTGGCCACCAAGCCAAGCTCCGATCCATGTGGGCCGTGGAGACCAACAGTCGCAGCGACACTTCGCTTCTCGTTAGTAATCAAAAGTTGTGACGAACGGAGCACTCCTTATCACAATATCCGCACTTGAATTGTGGAGGGGTAGGAGGCGTATCTTTTGAAGGTCCCTTTGCCCTTTTCAAACGTCGAGGGCTGATTCAGGTCGCTGCTCGCACCCATTCATTGGCCAGCCACAATCTAGAGGTCACGCTATTCACTGGCTCAATGGGGCGTTCCCACTGGGCAGCGAGGGCTCATACTATCGCACCCAAGATCGACCACTTTGCCTTGCCCTTGCTTGCATACCCAACTTTTCCCGGTGTCAATGAAGACTCGACTGACATTGCTTGTGCTTGCGGTGAGTTATTACAAACGACGTTGTCGAACAATACAGTTGGAGGCGACCGCCGCCGCCGTTCCGTTCGACTCCTCGACGTGCTTCGTGTCCAAGGGCTGCTTCCTTCCACATGACTGCATTCCGGGAGATGCCAGCAATGTTAGTATCGTTCCATTTTCGCCGATCAACTTTGTAGGACTGCCCTATGGCCTTCTCCTACCGGCCTCTCAATGATTCCTTCGTCGAAATGGAGCTGTATGCCTCTCCGGTATTTCCTTCCTTTCCCTATCCCAAATAGTGAGAAGCTTAGGTTCCTGACTCCGACAACTTCTACGTGGCCGTTGCCTTCTCGGATGACCGCAAGATGGTAAGGATGAAAGCAGGCAGGAGAGTAGGATTGATTCAGGGAGGCGAGCCAGTAACCGAGTGCTCCCGTCTCGCCGGCGAATCTGACCTCTCCATCAAAGCCTCCTACAACTACGCCAGCCACGCCAAGAAGATCAACAAGAAGAAGAAGAAATCCAAGGGAAATAAGAGGATCGAAGAAGAAGAGGTGAATTAGGATCTGATCTGGAATAGATTCTATTTCTGCAGGCCGTCCGCTCGACCATCTTCTCCTCCTCTTCGGCTTCCGTTGTGGATGGTGGCGTCTACTGCCGATGGACTCAGAGAATAAAAGGTCTCTCCCTGGCAGCTGAATACTTCGAATCCGACCTCTCCACTCCCTTCTACTTCCTCCTTGCTAAGGGAACTACAAATAGCGAAGGTTCGCCCTTCCTCTCCTCTCTTCATATTCGACCTCCAGGACTCAAATGTCACCACAAGAACAAAAAGGTTCCCAAGGCACCGCTGCCGCTCAGTTTCAAGCCGTCTTCACCTGCGTTTTGAGCTTTCCAATACCTAATAAGAATGAGAATCAATCTACGTTTTTGGTAAACCGACCTAACAATAAGTATTATAACTTGTACTAAATTTTGACTGATTGTGTACTGCTGACAATGAGTTATCGGATCAAATGAAATTTATTTAGATAGTGTAGTGCCAGTAGTCTGTCTGATGAACAAACTGATCCAACGTATCTACAAAATCAGTGAAGTTCTTAAAATCTAATGATGTACTATTCAATCGGGATCACTGCAGCGGACACTCTTTTTGTTAGTATTTGTCTGCGAAGGGGCTGAAGACAGCCATGAGTGGACCAGAGTAGGCAGTGGCAAATGGAAGGATCATCTCATGAGACATTTCAACCATCCTCGTTCCCCTGGTTCACCTGGAACATGAGTTCCCGGAACAGTTGTCGTTGGAGCTCGGCTGTTTTCTCGCTTTGTGTTTTCCCGGAAAGATAGCTGAAAGGGATAATTAATTCTCCCTAGACAGTCAAGAAAACATTGAATGTTGCTGATTGTTTTGGTTGCAGCAATATATCAGACAGAAAGAAATCATACCTCGTGATTTTAACAGCCGCGAAGATCATGAATGCGTATTCTGGCATCATGGTAGTGCCCAAGATGACAAATCCCGCAATCGCCTTCCATCTTGGTCCGTGGAATGTTCCGTTTGCCTGCACCAAATAGATTCGGATAGAACAAAATGAACTCTGACCCAGAATACAGCCACCTCGTAGTGGTTCAGAGGAAGCGGATTGACCATCGTTTCATTACGAAGAAACGGGCGAGTATATTCGCGGATAAAATCATCACGTGCATCCCAAAGGAAATAGCCAGTAAAAAACCTGCAAATATGGTTTCATTTTGAGCGGTTCTTCTTCCTGTATTTGTGGAAAACATTTACGTTTATATAATAGAGCATCTCTTTCATAAGATTAAGAAAAGTATCATATTGCACATTTATGACATCGACATTACCAGCATGCTCCGACAAAGAAGACGGGAATTTGCAGAGTACAGTAGAATGGGATTGAATCGAAGAGTTCGATGTGTCATGACCTGGAAGATCGTTTCCTGTTTTGTCTTCTTGTTGGATCCTCACCCAGTGACAGCGAGATATCGATAGAGGAACAAGTATACCAGGATAACGAATAGATGAGAGTGCGCCCCTATGAACCTAAGAAGCATTCGCACACAAGTTTGCACCAAAATTAACCACGATTATGACGTTTCTCGATTTTTTTAAAAAATGAAAACGCTTTGGTGCCCGCATTTCGAAGCGGATTGACTGATCATTGTCAGTATTTTTTCTAAGAAAAGGCCTAACTGTTTTATGGGTTTTATATTTTTACTCGTTAGCAAATTAAACGAACCATGCTGATGTAAATTTTCCTTTCCAAATACCGTGTCCAGTCAAAAGATATGCATTTCCCCATGGTTCGGCGACCTGTATCGATCGAATAAGGAAATTTCTGTGTTTTGCGAGCATACTGGAATGACCATAATGTGAATTATGGCATAGTAGAAATCGCAGAAGGCATAAGCGAGAAGAAGGAGGCGGTAGCGACCGATTTCTTTACGTGAGTGGAAGGCGATTAAGTACATCAGTGTTGGCAGAATTATCACGGATAACGTTTTAATTTATTCCTTTTAATTTCAAAAGATAAACCGAACTTGTCATTACAAAAACTGTGGAAACGACACATGCCTGAAAATGTGTATTTTCCAAATGTAAATATTTGTTGGTTACGTTGATAAAGGGATAACGAAAGATCGAACTCATGACTGGTGACAGATGAAGTAGTTGAGTAATGATGATTTGCGGCAACGAATAAACAAGGTCTGACTGAACCCGAGACGAATAATGTGGGTGTATTTTATTCAGAAGCACCTATTTCTGGGAAAATGTTCAGATGAAAGAAATAATGATCAGATGTGAATCCCAGACAATTCATTACTTGTGACGTTGTGAACTCCCACAGTTAACAATCAACGCGTGTATTGATATAAAGCCTCATCACAGTATTAAGCAAATATTTTATTACTCTGTTTACCATGGATGTCAATTAGGACGATTCTGAGAGCATCTGAAAAAATGAATAAACGTTTACGTTTGTTTTCTAACTCTGTTTACAAGACAGGGGTGATTATATTCATTGTATTCTTTTAGATTTCAATTTTTTATATGGTTTTATCCTTAAGGAATGGATCCCCGACGATTTCAGGCAGCAGCTGCGATTTCAATGTTGACAACGGTGCTTTTTGCGGCGATGGATGTCGAGCGGCGAATCTTGGCGTTGAGTGCATTTCTTCAGTGATAATAGAGAGTGAAAATGAGACAAGCTCACCGATAGTCCCTGATGGTGTAGATGAGAACGGCGCCGTCGAGCCACGGGTGAATGGAGCAGAGGAGTGGACTAGTTACAGACATCTACAGAATTCATTCATTAGTCCTGCGCTATATTTTCTAGTCGATTTCTTCAACGAGTATAAATGCGGTTCTGTCTAATGCGTTGTAAAAATGTATTGATTATAGTCCAATTGATACCTGCCACACTGGTATTCCAAGAAAGGGATTGCATATTGCAAAGAGTGGTGGCGAGAAGGCCGTGAGGAAGGGAAGGATCATCTAAACTATTTTTCGATTATGTGCTCTCCGTCCCTAACACCTGGAACATGAGAGCCATGAAGAGTTGGCTTTGGAGATCAGCCGTTTTCTTGCTGAGAGCATGTCCCGAGAGAAATCTACATAAAAACAATCAACTTGTTCAGTTGCTGTCAATCCTCATTCCATTACGCCAGGCGTAAACAACCAGCAAAAAAGGTAAAGGAAGTCTACTTCATTATCCGAACAGCAGCGAAGATCATGAATCCGAAACCCGACATCATCATTGAGAGCATGATCAAAAGTCCTGAGATCGGCCTCAAACGAGGGCCATGGAAGGCTCCATCCGTCTACAAATGGAAATATGATGTAGAACTTGATTGACTTACACAGAACACGGCCGTGATGTAGTCTTCAATCGGCAGCGCAATTCCGATTGTTTCGTTGTGCAGGAGGGGACGAGTGTACTCACGGACGAAATCATCCACGTCATAGAGATTATGGAGCACGCAAAACCTGCTTGTTACATGTATTTTTGATTGATTTATACCATATACATACCATATCGCAGCAAATAACAACAGCAAAATGAGCAGCAAGCAGTACAACCACCAACATTCGAAGAATTTGAAGTAGCGGGAACTAAAGGTGAAAGCTGATCCGGTTCATTCCCAACTGACCCAGTCACAGCGAGATATCGATAAAGAAATAGATAGAATAGAACAACGTAGAGATGGGAATGAACGGAACCAAACCTGATCAAAATTATTAATATGAAATGACTTCTAAAAATCAGAAACCATGAAATGGCGAACTTCCCAGTCCAAATACCATGACCAGCCATAAAGAATGCAACTCCCCACGATTCAGGAACCTGAGATAGTCCTGGATGTCATTCAGAAACATTTCAGTCGTACATGCATAACTAATATGTCCACGATGGCGTAGTACAAATCACAAAATACGAAGGCGAAGAGAAGGATGCGGTAGCGACCCATTTCCTTGCGCGAATGGAATGTGATCAAGTATAAAAGAGTTGGAAGGATGAGAAGGGAAAGCACTAAACACACTTCACTAATGCTTGAATGCCAATCAGCTTACTGAACACGACGTAGTGAGTCTTCACAGCAATGCTCTAAACATGCATGTTTTGAAGCAATTAAATAGTCGACTTACGTTGACCAGCGGGTTTCGATACAGGTACATTCTGCAGACAAGAGCTTTGTTTTTGAATATAATGAAGTTAAGACGGACAAATCGGCGTTGTTTATCGATATTTGACTATTTTGCAATATTGCCATAACACATAATGACAGGTGAAATACCGCCTGTCATGTGATCAAGACAAATATATTCTGACCAGGCGGACCCCGCCGCCTTTGGCGGCGAGGGCCGCCTGGTAGGTGATTTTTTGGTAAAAATATTAAATGTTCGTGATTTTTGGGTAAAAATATTTTTTAGTCAATTTGGACCGATTCCGAAAATTGCTGTAGATACATTTTTTCTCAACAGCAGTAGATTAGGACTCTATTTCACGGTCACGGGAAATTTTACGGTCGTGGTTACGGTAAAAGTTTTCTCAGGACAGTCGTTTGATCAAGGACCCAGGTCTTGAGAACCCTTCTATGCACATGCCGTAACGCAGGGACAGACATACACACCTTTTATGTAGTAGTAGATCCACAATCTGAAAACAATCTGAAAAAGAGCATTTTTTGCTTCTTAAGCCTCACTTTTGTGGCTTAAGAAGGTTGTAAGCGCCCAATTTCCTTCTTAAGCCACATTTTTGTGGATTAAGAAGGTTGTAAGCGCCCTATTTGTTTCTTAAGCCACATTTTTGTGGATTAAGAAGGTTGTAAGCGCCCTATTTGTTTCTTAAGCCACACTTTTGTGGATTAAGAAGGTTGTAAGCGCCCTATT